>WURT03149458.1:0-28759 GCA_009936505.3 Holothuria glaberrima
CTCATTCTGGTATAGGGTTGTTAATGAGCCAATTGGCTTCCTGACCCTCAAACGTTAAACTTAAACTTAAACTTAATCTACATGAGGGAAGTGTTGAAAAGAAAAATGGTTTCCTATTGATTTTCAACCATAATTAGGTTGAGATGGTCTCTCATGAGCTCTGTGGTAGATCAGCTTTTTGACCAAAAGTTTAGTTTAGCTCCTTAACACCCTAAAAAATTTTTAAGGAGTAATACTGTTGTTCTTTGATTTGTTGTAAAGGGCTAAAATATGAGAAAAACAGAAAATTGTACCATACATTCAAACCAGGCCCCAAGTAATCAGCCAAAGCTTATGAACCAGTGCCTACTGTATTTTCATCAGAGAGTTGTAATCGCTGTTACAACTCCCTGCTTTCATAAAGGGTTATGCTTGATTTTAAGTTTGATTAACAGTATCATACAACAAGTCCGTATAAAAGTTATATATATATATATATATACTGTATTATGAAACAAGGCTCAGGTTTCGCAGTAAATGGAAATTGCCAGACTACGTGGACCTTATGCACATCAGAAAGTGCATATATCATGTGTAACCTGATGTAAGAGTTGCTTTAGGGCTTCCTACTCTGACTCTGCATCCCTCCCACTATAAAGTTCTATATAAAAATACTGTTAACAATACAAGTGCTTGTATTATTAAGCTAGTCTAGTTCAGCTATGGTTTTACTATGATATAGCTGTACAGATCCCTTTACTTTAATAAAAGCACACTTTCCACACTCCTTTCTTCCCTGAGGAGTGTGATTTGTAACATACCTGGAAATCTAAAACTCAAGGCCTGCTGTATCTGACTAATGTTGAACAGATGATAAGAAGTATTAATCCTTTTCCATCACTCACAGCAAGGAAATGCTGATGTTGTACGTGCCCTGCTAGTATCAGAGGTGGATGCTTCAATTCCTGATGAAAATGGTGCAACTGCATTTCAGGTAGCCGAAACAGCTCAGGTCAAAGCTGTATTTTATGATGTTCTCATGCAAGCTGTGGCTCAATCCAAGTAAGTTAAATTTATGATTGCACTGATATTGTTTCTTTGCTGAAAAGTGTAGTATTACATTCCTATTTTGTTTCTGCTTACCTCCCTTGAAAAGTGTTGTTTTATATATTTACTGCATGTGTTTTTGGTCGATAGGAAACTTCCAGAAAGTCTTATAGCCCTTTGGTCCCTCAACCTTATCAGTCATACAGTACAGTACAATAAAGCAGGAAAAATGATGGCACCCATTAGACCTACGGCACCTTAGTCTGATAGTCAAACATTCTGTTGGTACCACAGCCATCATTTGAAATAGCTGGCATCGCATCACAAAATGTGGTGCACTTTGTTGTCTGGGTTGAAGTATTTCTTGAAATTTATAGTGTGAAAATGTGATGAACACAAGAGTAAAAAATTTCTTTACATAACCATATTTGTAACCTAACACTTTTTTTTACTGCCAACAAATTGCACTCTTGCAGAAAAGTGCTGATTCTTCTCCATAAAATTTGTCTGTGGAATACAGAAAAAATGCTTTAGATTCCATTTCCCTTTGTTGTTTTGTTTTGCACAGACTGAAATTTATTTGGACTATGTTTAATATGAAATAAAGTTTTGTTTATACTAAAATAACTGCTTACTTTATTTTTGTAGAACAAAGCAAGTTGAGAAACTTATTTCATGCGGATTAGATGTTAACTACCAAGACAGTAGCACAGGAGGTAACTCCATCCTTCACTGGGCTGCACTCTATGGGAACAAAGACACTCTCAAGATTCTATTAGGTAAAGTATTTTGCAAACTTTTGAAATTTTTGGAGGGTCAGCGTGAGTTTTCTGCCGAAGAGAAGCAAGTAGTATTGTCTGCATTTGGATTCATGTTGTATAATACCCTCATTCTGACTGGTTATGTGTTGGATATCATGAAAGTTTTTCTCAAAAGGATTTTTTCATTATAAATGAACAATGAGATGTAGCTATTTTCAAAATTCATATTATATATCCCCAAGAGAACATGATAGAATGTTTTGCACAGGTAAAATGTTTTGGTCTCTTTCTAGTTGACTTTCCACAACGTGGGGCAGTCTCAGAAATATGGAGATCTATAAAACATCATTTTGGGATTTCATCTCTTAGCATCTTGAAAATATTTCTTTATCAGTAGTTTCTTCAAAAGCATCTGTTATGTGTGGAAATGTATTCTAGTTCATATTTAAAATTTTTTTTCCAGCTGTGAATATAAGAGAGGATAAGATACATATCAAATGACAGCTAAATCAGAATAGCAGAAGAGCAGGAAATTGTTTAAAGGACAGTAGAAAAACAGAAAACTAATGTAGGCTAGTTGACTTCTAAAAAGAACATCTCCTGCCTTGAGAGCCTTTTAAAGAGACAACTTTCAAACAGTACAGCTTGTCAATTTTGTATGGACAGTTTTTATTTTCAGGGAGAGGAAGTTTTTTTTTCAGGGAGAAAAAGGGGGGGGGGGAGTGACTTTGATGTGTCTCTCATAGTGTTGTGTGGTTGACATAGCGGATTAAATAAATTTGAAAAATGGGGAGGGGGTATTGTTGTAGAATGCCTCCACCTTCTCCTCCAAGTTGGACACCTAAAGCAGGGGTGGGGAACTTTTTTCCCCTGACAGGCAATTTTGATAGTCCATATCCACTCACGGGCAGTAGATAGCGAGGGTGCAACAAGCTTTCCCCAAACAGTCTCTGGAGGGGTCTAGGGGAACCTCTAGTGTAAGAAATTAAGGCGAAGCCCCTGAAGCTCTGGAGTATGTACAAATTTTTTGGCCACTGTTTAGACGACATTGAGTAAGGCTTGAGACATTGAGTAAAGCTTCATAGCCCATTGTTGTATTACTGTAGGGCTAGTTGTCTTTCTATTTAATATTTATGAAGCAATATTGAACGACCACAAACGAAAAAGTGTGCGAAGCACAGAAAAAAATTAACAAATTTTACCTTTTCTTCAACTTATATTGGAAAGTATCAACTTTTTAACGTTGAATTCACTCTTCTTAGGAAAGTTCTACCCCCCATTTGCACCACTCTTCTTAGGAAAGTTCTGTCCCCCCCCCCCCGTTTACTTACCGGGATAAATACAGTACCAACTGAGTTTCGTACAATAATAAATAGACTTATTCATGCGATAATGCAATTCTGCCAATGCTTTGTAGCCTCCCATGCAAAGCCATATCTCCAGTAGTACAAGGATTCTGCAACTAGTCTATATTTAGCAAAACGCTGGGCATGGTGCAGTGTGCATACTAGGGATGTAGTCACATACTAGTAGTGTTTCACAATATTGTTACATAAAATATCCTTAAAGTCGTATAAGCAGGATAAACGGTTTGGCGCCGAGGGCTTAAAGATTATAATCATTACTTTCATCAAGTTATATTGAATTTACCAGTATGAATTTCCCTGCGGGCTGGATGAAATAATCTCGAGGGCCGTATACGGCCCGTGGGCCGGAGGTTCCCCACCCCTGACCATAAGTATAAAATAATGTACATGTGCAAAAGTAGGCATAGTCAATTGAGGTCTGCACTTACCCCTCTGCGGATGTAGGAATCCATTTGGGTGTGGTACATGTGCTTTTTATGATATAAATGGTTTTTAAGGTGTAAATAAGGATCATGTATTTTTTCATGTTTTTACAAGAGCACAAAACAGTTGAAGGAGGGGGTGAGAGGGTCAAAGATTCTTTTACAGTTTTCCAAAACGTAATAAATGATATTTTTCTGAAAGTGATTGTTCACATTTTTTCATAAAATACCCTGGGTGGTTAGAAGAAAGAGTATATTTTGTACTTATGTAAAAACTGTGAAAGAATAGTGAACCCATAAAAAAGTTGTAAAAAGCAGGAAAAAAAAAAAAAAATTAAAAATATTGCCTTTTCTTATTGATTTCAGTGTATACTTTGTATCACAATCAACTCAAGCTGGCATTTTCTCACAGAGGTGTGAGGTAGTACACCATGTTTTACAAAATGTTATTTTGTTCCTCAATTTCCCGTGCAGTTGTGCATTCTGGTTGCGTCTATACTGCTTGCATAAAGTCATTACTTTTCTTGGATTATAACTGTTCCCTTAGCTGTCAAAATTGCAACCCCAAACAGTTTTTGTAGGCAATCTAGTTCATTTAATACAGTGAAAAGGTTGCAGTGCTTAACAGCTCCTCCCCAGTAGCAAGCAAATAAAAAAGAGTATAAAAGTGTAATGTGTGAATAGCAGAACTTCAGTTTGTTAGGTAAACTACAGTAGTACACAGCATGGAAGTCAAACAACTGCAAGTTCTTTCAGATTGATACACATGAGTGGTTTGCTTTTATAGTTGGTCTATTTTACTATTGGGCTGATCCTGCACAGGCAGTGTGGTTGCAACGTGTCTCTTGGCAGACTGTAATTCCAGAAACTAAGCACCATTTTGAGTACAACACTTAACTGAGAGTGTTTTAGAGAGGTACTTTTTTAGCATCGGTGTGTCTTACTTTTGCTGTTTTCCATGATTTCGCTGTACTTGCTTGACAAAATGGAGAAGGAGAAGGGCAGAAAGGAATCTGAAATAGGTTTGTACATGTACAGTATATAGTGGAGATAACTTGTAGTCTTTAATCACATGGAAGAAATTCACTTTAATTTGAGCAGTACTTTCATGCACTCTTTGTAACATTTTGTTGGTCTGTTTGTTTGTTTGTTTGCCAGTTGCCCGAGGGTTGAGAGGTTGGTCAATTAAGTTTGTTGTCCTTTTGGGGATGTGGTGCCTTTGAGGAGCAGAACTCCTTCCCATACGTGATCCAAGGACTCTTGGCTCAGCTTACTTGCCCCGTTTGTTATGTTATGACCATGGTCAAAATGTTTAATCTTGCCTCTTCTTCACCCAGGGGTAAAATAGGTACATGTGAGGTAGATTTTCATTTGCTATGATATGTGTCTGTGCACTGCTGGAGGGACTGTCTCTGATTGACCATTGGTAATATTTGTGAAGCCGTAGCTAGAGGGGAGGGGATGTGGGTTGCAAGCCCCACCACAAATCTCTTGCCACGCAGAAGCCCCGTTTGGAAATCCAAGAGTGAAAAGGAGAAATATTTAACTGTTCCATGTTTGGAACTCCCCCTCCCCTCCTCCACAGAAAATTTTCTGGCTATGACACTGACTTTGCCACTTTGGTGGTAGAGCACCATGTTAGAAAAAATATTGTGAGTCAGTGTCGTATTGAAAAGTATGCTTCATGGTGTACTCAAGTTAGGGCACAACTTGCAAATCACTGCCTAGAAGTGACATAGCCCTACCCCCCCCCCTTCCCCATCTCATCATCACTCTGTTTCTGGCCTTTACAAAATTAAAATTATGCCCTATCTCCAGTCTCAACTTAACCCAAACCTTAGCACTATACCATTGACCTGTGGGCACTGATTATCTACATTAGAGCTCAAGCTACAGTAGTTCTTGGTCTGGCTGATACTGTCATAACTGTTCTGGAAGGGACTATACTACTTTTTCAAAGATCTCCTCGACTCTTTGGCAAAGAGTCAAGGGGCGAAATCAAACATTACTCCTGAATGAGTTCTGCTCCTCTAAGCAGAAGGACACCATAGTCCCCAAAAGGACAACTTAACTGATCAACCTCATGACCTTCAGACCCCTACATCAAGGGACTATACTGGCCTATAGGGATTGAGGTACAATTCTCTTTACACAAGTAGAGGCATTCATAAGATGATACTTTATCAGCATGGGATAGCCTTGTCAGGAGTTTGTGCTGCCTTCAAGACAAGACAAGACTTGTTTTCAACAGATGTTGAGAACTCATTGAGTGACTCAGTAATTATGAAAGGTCTTAGGAATGAGTTAAAGGGAAATATTGCGTTTGTTTTACAGAAAATATTCAGATTTTTCAAACCAATATTAATTGATACAGAATGATAGACAATTCAAAATTAGGCAATAGGGTAGCTTTCTTTTCAAGATATAAGGCTCTAACAGGGAGAAATGCGGTTATTTTTTTCACAAAAGGAATTTGTTCACCCAAACTTTTAAATATTCAAATGATGCAACATCCGTTACTCTAGCAATGCATAATATTTTAAGGAGATAAAGCTATTGCTAGAGTTGATTTGTGAGACTGAAAGGTTTAATTATGATTTAAGGTAGTTTCTTTGTATGCCATGTTGGTGCATTTTAAACGCAATATTTCCCTTTAAGTTACGATAGATTTTCTAGTTATGTAAGTTTCTTGTATTTCTCCTCTATGGTATTCAATGCTGTGCAACTTGGCTGGCATTCAAGATACTCTGCTCAGTGCAGGCTTGTAATGGAATTGAGGTAATTCCTCCATCCTATGAATGCATAGATGGTATGTCATCAGAAGTGACTTGAAAGTGTTGATGGCATATAGTTTCAGTAGCACATTGATAAAGCTTCCCTTGTCATTATAGGTTGTAGGGAACTCAGGAAGTGTGTAATTGCCGTCAAGTTAGATGAGGTTTTACAGCCCAGTTTCTAACCAATTGGTTTAAGTCGAGCTGGCCACAGCCTTTTTTCCAGTTGTGGCTCACTGTTTTTCCTACTCCATTGCTATGTTGAGCACCAAGCACAATGGCAGTAGGTTTCATTTTTAAAGTCGTCGGTATGACCCGGCCAGGACTGGAACCCTAGACCTTCCGGCTGCAAGTCGGATGCTCTTACCACTTGGCCATGCTGTCAAAAGCAAAATCCAAAGGTGTATGCATGCAGTTAAAAGTGAGCCTTAACTTTTTTAGCTATGCCTTTGTGTCAGAGCTATTATGTATGCCTTCTGTGTGCATGGATTTGTCTTGGAAACCATTTGTAAAACTTAAAAAGTGAAATGAATCAAAAAATGTTTCATAGTCAAAAATGTGATTTCAAAATATTTACAGCACTTTTTTCATGAAGGTACTGACTGATTAAGCCAGACAAAACTGAATGACCCTGTAGGAACTCCTAAACTTCTATGATTTGTGCAGGTGGGACAAAATGAGAAATACACTGGGAGTCAGCTAGTTGGGAAATTTTGGTATTTGTGGGGAAATTGTTGCAAATAAAGAGAAATTTGGTTGCTTTATGCCTTGCAACACAAAAAATTGTGGCCAATTTGACTTACTTCCTGGAATTGAACTTTTTCCAGCTAGAAAAAAAATGTGTGTGATTGTTTTCAAAGTAAAGTTGTATGTGAGAGAACAACAAGACTTTCTGGAACTGTACATATGTAACAGCCTGATATTTAAGCCTATAAAATGGTTCCTGCAGGTCCAATTCAGCAATGACATTTTGTTATTGTGTTTACTCTGTTTAGTTTATCTCAGAAAGATACTTTTTTGTATGGTAGACCAGCTCACTGTAATATTACTCTGCTCCATGTTTTTCTGCAGATTCCAAGTGCAATGTTAATGCTATCAACTCTGATGGTGTGACTGCTCTTCATGAAGCTGTTGAAAGGAAAGATGCCAAATTAGTGGAGGAGCTACTCGTAAGGGGTGCTGATCCAAATTTAGCGGCCACATCAGGGTAAATTTTACATTTACAAATTGCTTGTTTCTTTTTGTCTGGGCTGGGGGGGGGGCAGGTGTGGGGGTCGGAGAAAAGTACAATTTACTAAGAAGTTTTCATATTTCAATTCCTTTATGACAAGAAGAATGAAATATGTATTAGCCTTTCTCATGGTGTTTTGGAATTGACAGGGCAGGGACATGTAGTTGTGGAAGATAATTTGTCATTAGGTGGGGTGGGGGAAAATGAATCAGCAGAAAAAGAGGAGAAGAAAGGTGATTCTTTCTGAAGCATGCAATATTTCTAACATTTTTTTGCATTTACTTCTTCCCCATCCCTACCAATGTTAGACATTTATGTTTCCACACCTATTAAATGTGTCAGTGCCTCTTATCACCGTAGCATACTTTGTCATATGCATTTAGTTTTTCTTTACTCATGCATTGTTAAAATATTTTTTGTAAAGATTTGTGGCATGTTACCACACAATATTATGACCTTTGGAATATTGCTGGATGTTATCTGCAGCATTTTAATAATTGTTGATGTGAATTTCCTATAACAGGAAGTGGAAAGGACAGAGTCCCAAAGCCTTGGCAGCAAATGAACCAGCAATGTTAGCACTTATGGAGAAAGCTGGCAAAATACCTCTAGGTCCTGTTCAGGAAGACAAAGGTATTGTATATAATCATATGACATTAAATAATCACAAATGCAGTGAAAGCATGTGGGGTGTAAATCACAGCCTTGTGTCGAGTGGCTACTGATGATGATGTAGCATTTTGAGGACACACATACTTACCCCAACCTTATCTTAACAATAGCTAAATCTTGCAAATCTTCTCTTTATTTACCTTACAAGTTTCTTTTATGATTTTTAAGAATGTAAATAATTAAACATTGTGTGCCACAAGTAAACAAAGGGCTGTTTTTCATGAGTTTAATTGTTCAGTAACAAAACAATGGGGTAACTGCTGTTCCCCTTCAATGCATTCAAGTATTGAAGGACATATATGTTATGACGGTAAGCAACCATAGGTGTTTGAGGAAACTTGTGGTTTGTCACAGTTGTGTGTCAGGTGGCTGTCCGTTGCTCATTCATTCATTCATTCATCCATTTGATTTTCCACACTGAAGTATCAAACAAAGGAATACGTGGATGGAAAGGGCACTTAAAACCCTTGTGGGCTTAACAAGGAAGATCACTCCCTTAAAGGGGCTTATTGAGTTGGTTCACAAAATTCATGATTTTTTTCCACACCTGTTGAGATTAACTCACATCTTGATGGTAAATGATCAAACTAAGAGATTCTGTACATCTGACTCACAACTCAAATGGCAATGACAGGTTAATTAATGACGTAACTCATTTATTGCAAATTTGTGACCAGACACTTTTTACCATTAGATAATAATCATTTTAAACTCCTGTCCACACAAACTACAATCTCTCACATTTTCGTTCACTGAAGGAAGTGAAACATGACAAATGGGGCTAATTAGAAGCATTGTCATGCAATGATTTCCTTTAAACTCGTCACAAAAATAATCCATATCAACTCAATGAGCCCCTTTAAAATAGGAAGCTTAATTAAAAAACCAAAATATCCAGTACCTTATAATACCATTCCCATTTACTTCATCCCTTTCCATCCCTTTCCATCCCTTTCCTGTCCTCCTTAATGAGGCCTGCTCATGAAATTTTCTGGGCAGACATCTTCACCCCACCACTCCTGTCCATATCCTTCTCCTATGTGTCAGAGCAGTAGTCTTACACTGTTACTCTTGTGATGAAGCTTTGCCAAACTCTTTTTACAAAGCAGTTGGTTGTCATATTTATCTTTTTTCCTCAGCTCCAACAATAGAAGAAAAAACTCCCAGTGAAATAAGTGGAGATACAGAGGAAATGGGAGACAGCTCCATACCTCCCCCGTCTCCCAGTATTGCTGCATTAAGTCCATTGAAGGTATAGTACCTACTAATATCTAGTACTCAGGACCCTTTGCTAATATCTTAGCATATTTCCTGATGGAAAGTAGCCCTGCAGTGTGAGTGCAATGTGCAATTTGTAAAAGTACAGTAAGTGTAAGCTAAGAATAAAAATGTAAGCTATGTTAGGTCTAAGTACAAATTTAAGGATTTGCATCAACATGTAATTTTAAAAAGCAGAGAGAATGGGGATACTCTTCCCAGATATGAGTACAAGATTGAGTACACATCCTTTGTATTGACTGCTGGCACAGAATCTTACATTAGCACTAGCAATTTACTTTTGAAAGTTGAAAGTACAGGAAAACTATTTTAGGATCTGAGTGCCAAGTCTAAAAATAGCCTTCATCTTTAGTTTGAATACAAATACAAAATTTTACAGAAGCAATAATGCTTGACAGCTAGGGTGTGGGTATCACTACCAAACTGCAGTGTACTCTATAAGTAATCATATCTTATCTGTATGTATGGTACATTTGTAGAAAAAATGGGATTCTAACAAAGAATATAAAATGGAGAAATCCTAGATGAAGTCTGAAAGTTTGTTGTGGTCATAAATAGTCATTAAATGTTCTTTTAATTGGTCTTGAAATGGGCAAATTGCTGGTAAACTCAGTGCCTTTCCGTTCAGATGATATTTCTACATCTCCTTGCAGTAAGTAATATTTGTCACTCTAAATGTATAAACTGTAAGATTTTGTGCCATCTGTGAGTGAGTACCTTTAAATACATTTAATTTGTGTATGTAGGCTTCTTTATGTACATAGGGCCACAGCCAATGTTTCATTGGTAAATTTGCTGTTAGTATGTGCATGAGATCATGAGAGATACATACTAACAAGTACTAAAAAAATCCCCCACCACCCATTTCCCCACATCTTTCCCCATCCCCCTCCCAACATGATACTTAATTCTTGAATCTAAATATGGTACTTATCTTGTTCTTGACACAGTATTCAGTGAAATGGTTATGATCTCTAAAGTGTGGCCCATGGTATCTTTATTTCTTCCATCTAGAAATGGTGGTTATTTTGGTCTTGAAATAGTCTTCAGTGAGATTCATTATTTCAGAAGTGTGGGAACTGAGTGAATATCTCTGTCCTTTATCATTTTCAGGAAACAGACTCCTCACAAAGTTGATTGTTGCGGCTTGCTTTAGGTTAAACCATAACATAGCCAGGAAATGATCACAGGTGGTGTTACTCAACATGTCTAATGACAAATGCTTCATTTGCAGATAACATTGAAAACTGCTGATTAGTGAACTCTCACTTCCATGATTTTAAATAGTAAACACAAAGAATGATACTGGAGGGTCAATTGTTACAGAATATAACTCATTTTTAATAACAGTTATCTTTAGTTTTGTTTTTATTTTTGAATTGCACTTCGACGGTAGTACTGGAAGGTTTTATTTAGGGTTGGATTTAGGACTGTATTTTCTACTGGCCATCAGCACCAGTGAAAAACTACTGGGCAAACAAAGCACTTACTGGTCTGACTTTCACATTCTATATAGCCTATCCTTAAATCACTGCTTATTGGGGCCATTGTCATAGAATTTTTACATGTCTGGTGTGAAGCTTAATAACTTCAGGCCTCTAGGCCACGAGCTAAATTTATCCCTGTAATGTTCTCGTGCTCTGGCTCTGGAACATTTGCCTGTACTGCACTTGTGAGTTTGATTTTCTTTTAGTACTAGCAGATGTAAACTTTAGCATTGATAGTAATGTAAACTTACAATGTAACTTTCAATGTAATGTTATATTCTGATACCAAAATTCTCCACAGTTATCCAGTATCTTTCATAGAACACAATTTTTTGCTTTATAACTATTTTTATTTGATTGCAGATGAGCAATGGGATAGTCACTCCGTCATTCCCAAGGCTAGAACCCGAAACAACCATCACAGATGAGCGGCTAAAGCTTTTATGGCCTAAACCACAATGTCTTACACAAAAAGAAGGACCAGCCCTTCAGTTACCAAAGAATTTTACAATAAAAGTTATATCAGGGTCTTCTGGTGGTAAGAAGATAAAACTTTTCATTTGAATTAAATTATAAAAGATAATAGAAAGTACAAGAATATTTCATTAATGTAGAAATTTCTATTGGAATCACTTTTTTGAAGTTAGGAGATAAATTTATTAGGATGAAACAGAACCATACAGATGGACTTAATTTGTTGAAGTATGCAGAGCAAGTTGCTTCACAACTTGAAAGATGAAGTCTAGAATTTGCAGCACATATTTGTGCAATTGTGTAGATATTACTGTTGTATTCTGTACATGTTTCCATTAGGGCTTGGCCTGTGTAGAAATCTGAACACTCTGTTCAGACCTCACAAAGGTCTGTTGTAGTAAAATCCTACTTATCTGTTCATTTCTTTGTTGTAAGAAAGCACTCTCACTTCTATAATAACACTTAATCCTGACCAGTGAGGAACTTTGTCCATTTGATTAAATAACAGATAACCTGGGGGAGCATCCTTTCATTGCCTAGTTGCATTTGTTGTATAGGGTATGCACCGGAAGTTATTTACTTTAAGAAGGGCTGGGATGTCACCAGGAGGCAGATGCATGCCTAATGTTTTAAGTGTCATCTTTATGAGATGGCTGGAGAGATAATAAAATGCTTGTGTTAATTTTATCTACACCAGTCCAAGGCGATTACAATTTGCTGAAGTAACTGTACAAAGTATTTAATATTGTAGTCTAAGAATCTTATTCTGAGTCAAAAATGATGAAGAAATGACAAAGCAGTTCTATAAAGGTGTAGATTATGTGTTGCACCAAGACTCACAATTGTTAGAGAAAGTTGCTTCAAAACTTCAGACATAAGAGTTTTGAAATTTACATCATGTATTTGTTCAATCAGTTTGTAATTACTGTTGTAGAGTGCACATTCATTTTATAGATCATATATACTCATGAGAAAGTTAGAGATTTGAAACAAATTTTTGTTAGCCTACATAGCACGATTTACACAAATGAATGTACTCATTATTCAATCATGGTTCATCTCCCACCAGATATTGTCAGGTCTTAAATTGTCTCCCCCCCCACTCCAACATTCATGGTCGTTTCACATTTGTTAAGAATTAACCACACATTAACAAGATTTGAATCAATCAGAAGTGGAAGGGGAAGTGTTGGCTACTTAGAGAAAAAGCCACATAACAATTGTGCATATCCACAAAGCCCATCCTTTATCGAATTCGAAAATAGAATATTGCAAAGTGAATGGTGCAGCACAAGGGTTATGAAGCCATTTAAAAGGGCTGAGCCACTGTAGCATAACTACTCTAGTTGAATCATGGTTGAAGAATGCCTTGTTGAAAAAACAATGTTTGCTTTAACAATACCAAACAATATTTTTCTGTATGTATATACAGGAAATCTTGAAAAACAGGTGGACATATGGACCATTCAAACAGCAATGCTACAAGACCTTGGCCTGAAGGCTGATCTTGAAAGTGGCTTGGATGGTAAAGGTGCTCTGGTAGTGTGTCTTATCAACAAGGAACTCTTCCAAAAGAAGGAGAGTTATCGAATTATTGTGACAGAATCCCAAGTGCAGATGATTTGCAGTGATGTCTCAGGTCTTTGGTATGCTAGCTGCACCTTTCTGGATCTTGTCAGACTGTTTGTTAAAGATGGTATTCCACAGCTAAAGGTATGTGTTCAAAAAATGCCATCAAGTTCTTTTTAGTAAAGTAACCACGGCTGTAACATCTGAGTCCGGACTCGGATGTTACAGCCTGTCTTCAGATATCGAGATTACAACAAGTGTCACAAACACACATACACTCGCATACACACACAACATCACCATCGCATAGATTCCTTGCCTGCCTTCGGCAAGGAATCAAAAAACATTTTGTATGAGGCACTACATTTCCAACTGGCCAGACTCGGAATTGACCTGGAATAGGAAAACCTAGAATCGGAATTGGTTTGGAATCGGAGGGTCCTGGACTTGGAATTGGCCTGGAATGGTGGCTACTGGAATCAGAATTGGCCTGGAATTGGGTTAGGTGGACTCTGTTACAGCTCTGGCTGTAACGCATGAGTAGAGGCTTGAGTTCTTTTTTTTCTGGACTCAAAATCGGCCTGGAATGGGGAGGTCCTGGAATCTGAGTTGGCCTGGAATGGGCTGTAGTTGGACTAAAACTCAGTGCCAATTCCAGCCAGGTTCACAAAAGATGAAAGTTTCATAAAATTTAATAGACCATCTTTTCAGAATAAATCACAATGGTAAAGGCCTATTAATTAAATAATTAAATTTTAGTCTGTGCACCTACCATAATTTCCTTTGCAACTGCAGTCCAAAATATTAAACTTACTAGATTAAATGTACAAAATTTTGTGTTGACTACCTACAGTGAACATGCTATGCAGACTGTTTAGCAGCTGTTGCTAGTATTATGTACAAGGCAATACAGTTAAGATGATTTCAGCTTTCAAAGGTAATCTGCCATGTGTTTGCTTCTTCCAAACAGAATCTATGGAATGTTTAGAATCCATAGAACAGTGTGTAATGACAAATACTCATAATATATGTCAGTTCATGGCGACTGGGGAAGGAAATTGCATTCATAAATATGGTTATTGTTCTTTTCCAAACAGTTTTCTTCTTTTGTATGATAGTCACTTTTTTTTAATGAAAATTTTCCTGTCTCACCCAGCTGAATAAATGGCAGACTTATCTGTTTGTATAGAGTTATGGGGTAACTATAACCATATTTTTTTAAGGCTGCTGTGCAATGTTAAAAAAAATGGATGGATTCTAAAGTCCATATTGAAAGGGTATTCTGCTATAATTACATGTGTAGTAGGTTGTTGACATAGAAAGTGTAATTTGATAACTGCGAGAGGAGGCAGTGAGACATATACTGGTAGAAGAGAGATCAGACAATTATTTCAATGAAATCAATGATTGTCAGGATGATATACTATGTACTATTGTTTTGTAGAAGAAACATATATGAACAGCAATTTAGGAAAAATGGAAGAGGTTTTGCTCTGATTATTTCAAAGGGATTAAATTACTTGCAGTGCATGACTAATGTAATTATGGCTTTGGAGTGTAGCTGTGTGTTATAGTAACCCTTCACCACAAAACATATGGCTTGTAGGTATTAACTTAACCTTGTGACTAAATTATGTCAATAATTGAAACCCACCAGGGTGCTATTCAACAGGCCAGCTAGTGTAGCAACCCCCACTTCCAGATTGGTTTCTACCCCTCACCCTCTCTTTCTGAAATATTCCTCAAAGATAGGGTTTCGGATTGTCTAATTTTGTTTCAGAGTCCAAGGCTTGCCAAATGCAGCACCAGTCAGCTTGTTAGCCACCAAGCATAAATGAAAATTTTGCTAAGGGGAGATTTCCCTTCCCTTAAGTCCCTCTGTAAGACAGTCTCCTCACCTGTCCTTCCCCAAAAAGTTAACAAGCAAATCCCAAATCACACTGGACTTTTTTTACTTGGAATATGAGTTTTAAGGTGGAAAAATTTCTGGATAAGTTTTGAATGAAAAGGTTACTTTAAGCAACTGGGATTGAACAGTGAACCTCCTGGTTGCTATGGTGTTTGCAGTGTCTCTTTTCTAATCATCCACTAAGCTGGGAACTTGTTGTCATTAGCAATGTTTTTTTTTTGTTTTTTTTGTTTTTTCATCTTCCTTTCCTTTGTTTTCATAGATCAGTGATTGGCCAAGCTTAGCACACAGAGGTGTTATGTTAGATATGTCAGCTGGAAGATTACTCACAATTGTAAGTTTATCTGTTAAATATCCTTCCATTTTATTTTCGTTTGTTCTTGATGTGAAAATTGGTACTTTAGATTTCTTCTACTGATTATAAGAATGAAAAGTTTCTCTCTAAATATACTCAGAGTCATTCTTACACTTTTCACATTTAACAGCATTCTGCTTTTGGATTGGTTTAACGTAAAGAATGAAAATTCACTCAAGAATCTGAAAAACTAAAGGGAGATAAATAGATATTTTCTTTGGTCTAACTTGTCTAAAATAATTAAAATATCTTTCTTGGTGCTTTGATATTTTCTCTTCCTTTTTTTTTGTTTTCACAGGATTACCTTCTCTTTAAAATAAATACCTTGAGCTTATTGAAATTCAATGAGGTGAGATACTTAAACTTAACAGGCAACTTTAGTAGTAACAACTTGAAGGTTGTTAGAATAGACACACCATATTGATGGGATGTTGACACATAGTTTACAGGTATATTGTTATCTGTTCACTGTAGCTTATACTTACACTGGATGTGAAATATTTGAACTGTATCCCATAGGCATGGACCATAAATACCTACCAACATGCCTAAAGAGGAACTATGTCTTAGTATAGTCTGTTTCATGAATTGGTTTAATGCCAGATTTGTAGACATTTGTGGCATTCAAGGCTGTAGTATTCCCTGAAGCTTAATACAGATCCATAGAAGATGTTTGTTACAGGAATGTAAATAATCTAACATTATGACTGAAAGTAAGTTCTTTGTTTCATGTTGACCTATTTTTCTGACATAGTAATTCCCATTGCACTCTGTACAACTAGGAAGGCCCCAGTGACTAAAGACCTGTTCATACTTCAGCATAGGGCTGTAAGGCTATGAAATTTGAACATTGTTCAACCCTCAGCTGTCCATGGTTGGCCAGGATGAGCATGACCATATTTGGCTCTTATATCTTCACAGGGCATGTAAATTTGGAAATCTGAATTGGTCTCAAAAGGGACAGGTTTAAATCACTTTTTTAAAGTGGTTTTGGCCAAAGTAATGTTAAGTTTTCCTGACTGGTAGTCTTCAACAGTCATCAGGGTTACAGCAGTCTTACCAGTCAAGTATCAGCAATTGTACACAAAGCTGTATTAAACAGGGTTCTCAAATGAACCAATCAGGGATGAGAAGTGTTTGAATGATTATCGGTATTCACCATCACATCGGCCGATATTCCCCATTTTCATCTTATATTGGTATTGGTAAAATTAACTTACCTAACCAATATTATCATCCCATATGTAATAAAAATGGGAAACTGAGTATTTTTTAAAGCAAGTTCCAATATTCTACCTCATCAAGATGAAAAAAACACTTCATTGTGGTGTCCCATTGCCTAAGGTTAGTGGTCAAATGCTTATTTCCAAAATATCGGTATGGGATTAGTATCAGCTGATATTGAGAACTGGAACATTGGTATCAGTAATATTGGCTATTTGCAATACTGCTACAACACTAGTTATTAGCAAATCTATGCAAAGCTGTTACAGGGTTCTCGTATGCCATAGGTTAACCACATGAACAAAAGCTTCCCATCATTATTGTTTGAGTCTCTGTTATACCACTCAAAATTGTGATGATGGTTCCAAATTAGGTCATGGGCACCTACTTGAGTTGCAGTATGCAGTTTAATTTTGTAGAAAGGTGTTAGCTTTCACATCGAATTAATTTTGTGTGTGTTTCTGCATCAATAATTATGTCATTCTGCCATAGATTTAAAAGATAATTCTTTCACAAGAAGGTTCATTCTCCATTGAGTTTTATGAAGAAGAAACATTTCACTTGTATTGCAGCTTCATTTTTACATCAAGATTGGAAATGATTCCACTTTAGAGACCTTATTCCCATATTTTCCAAGGTAAGTTAGTCATAAATAGTTTACTGGTATCTGTGCACATAAATTCAGTGTTGTCACTTAAGGTTAAGTTAAGAGAGGTGTTTTGTTGATGATTTCCACTATTTAGCTTCAGTTGTAGACAGTACATTGCAAAGCATTATTGTTACAGTCAAGATTTTGAAAGTTGTATTTATATCAAGGTGTTTTACCCCATGTTGTACAGTTTAGTCAAATTGCATGTCAAGAAGCCCATCCTTTGCTTTGCTGAATGGCCAAAAAATGGCCAAAGCAAATGTGAACTATCTGATAATTCCAGAATCAGATTACCTTATCACAGACCACTCTTAAAGGGAAATACTGCGTTTAAAATGCACCAACATGGCATACAAAGAAAATAGCGTTAATCATTATAAAACCATTCAGTCTCACCAATAAACTCCAGTAAAAGCTTTACTTCCTCAAAATTTTACGCATTACAAGAGTCATGAGTGTTGCATCATTTGAATTTTTGAAAGTTTGGGTGAACAAATCACTTTTGTGCAACAAATATATGAATTTCTTCCTGTGTGAGCCTCATTTCTTGAAAAGAAAACTACCATACTGCCTTATTTTGAATTGCCTGTCAGTGTGTATCAATTAATATTGGTTTAAAAAATATGGAAATTTTTTTTAAAACAAACGCAACATTTCCCTTTAATGCACCACTCTTTTGAAACTCTTCATCACCACTTTGAACAGCCATGCCAAACAAGTCACTAACACCTAGAAAATTTCCGGGGGCCATATTCATGCAACTTTACTAACTTACCAATCAACTAGGCCTTACTACTTGCTTTGGTTACTAGCTTTGATAATAGTTTCTTTTATGGTCTAAAGCCCATCATATTTTATTTCACCCACACATTGTCAACGTGTTATTACTGTGCAAACATGAGAAATAAATTGGGACTTAATGTTAAACAAAAATGCCTATTAGCCACCTTTGGAGTTGATAACTCATTTAGAAGTTATGAAAGCATACAAAGAATCTTGCTAACTAGTTTCATACGAGGGGAATTTAGTTGCTGGTAAAAGTAATTAAAAAAATTTTGGTGCCTTATGGTAGAAATGCATCATATGGAATGTACTGACAATAGATGCAATGGTTTGTAAGCTGTGCCAATCTAATTCATGTCCTTCATTTGTTGACAACTTAAATCTTGTCATAGCACAACAAAGTTTCTGTAGGGTTATTATCATGTTGGCATTCAGTGAGACAATCTTTTAGTTTCCAGCTAGTAATTAGAGTTACCCTTAGTCATTGCTATCTTAAGGTTGTAACTTAGTACGCAACTAGTAATGTTTAGAAAGTGCCAGTAGGTTACCACTTGAGCTTAGTAAGCAAGTGCAGGTCTATTTAGTAATTAATTAAGCATAGTAAGGTTACATGAATATGTCTCAGCTGTTTCTTTTAGTATTTGATCCAGAGTCACTTCTATACATGAAACCACCTCTCCATCTACCAAGGTTTGATGAGAGCTTTGACTGAGCAGGATTTTTATATTCATTTCTTTCAGTGAAGTGTTAGACATGGAAGTCTATTGTAACTACCGTTTTATGTCCGTTGTGCCTTACATTGACGCAACATCAGACTTGGAACTAACCCCTCAGATTTTCAACACCTTCAGACAAGTGCTCTCACTCTTCAGTAATAACAGGTAAAAGGATCACTCTGCCCATTTATTTAGGAGTAAACAGGGCTTTCAGGGTTGCTATATTTCTTACACATTCCTATTTTTTTAATATTGGAACATTTTCATGGAATAGAGATGTTCCTATATCTTCTATAACTTACTGCCTCATTGCAGTAAGGGAGGGGTAAATTTTCACAAAGGAGGGGGAACTTGCCCTTCAAGGCCTGACTTATTAATTTTGTTATAAATATCGTTATCCATATGTTTTTTTGTATCTGAGGTTGAGCCCTGAGAACTTGACTGTTTTCAAGCTTTGAAGTTTATTCTTTACAAGGACTTGAAAAAAAGAAAGAAAAGTTGGCTCATAAACTTGTCTGCCCAAGAACTTCAGTCTGGCACAGGACTGACTCACTTGGATGGGCAACCAAGTCTGATGGCAAGCCACCCTGGGGAAAATTCTACTTTATGTAGCAGGTAATTGGTGTTAGGTTTAACAAGTACTTGTTAAAGCCAGTTGAAACCAGTGAGAGCCCAACACTAGTTACCTGTCACCTCCTTGGTTGGCCATCTGGGAGGTAAGCTGGAGTGTCCAGAGAAAAATCCTGGTACACTTAAGCAGGATTCATATGCAAGCACATTGGATGGGGGAATTGCAAATCACTCTGCCACCCATGAGAACCTTGGTTCTTTGTACATGAATTGCTTCATTCTCTTAAAGATACCTCTCGGAAAAGTTGCAAAATGGTTGGCATACTCTTTATGTGTACATAAAATCAACATTTTTACTTAAAAATGCAGATCAAATGAAAGTAATTTAAAGGGAAAATCCCCCCCCCCCCCAATATGAAGCAGTGTACCCTGGTACACTAGTTCAGGAATGGCTCCTATCAGTCATGTGACAATATTTTTGTTACTTTTTTTCTAAATTTATGCAGAATAACTCATTGGTTTACCCTCAATATTCAATGATTTGACCATCAGGAACATTATAAAAATACTTGTAAGAGAAATAAGAGGAGATCTGTAAGATTTAGCAAATTTTTGAAAATAAACTTTGGGACTGCCTTCTCCCTTTAAATAGAAACATTAACACTAAAGGTGAAAGTATTATTCCAAGAAAAAAATACGTCCAGATACTTTTTTTTTTGTCTGAGCAATGTATGTTGATGAAACAAAGTGAAGTTAAACTTGAATTTTAAAGTAAAAAATCTGGTACTCGACCCTCTTAGACATTGAAAAACCTCACTTCTATTTTGCCTACAATGCCTGCAAGAGTCCTTTATATAAGTGAACATTCTTTTGCTCAAATTGCTTTGGTATAGTTCTATCCATTCACATATCATGGATGGAGGGAAGCTGTAGGTTTACTCTATCCATTCACATATCATGGATGGTGGGAAGCTGTAGGTTAACTCTACCATGTTAAAATCATTAGTATTCCTCAAAGTTCTTCCACCAGTTTTAAATCCAAACAATATTTGTATAGTATTTCTTTCTTGCCTTCCTTGCTTTTGAAATAACTGCCTGATTACAGCTGCGTGAACATTGGCCCACTTCTTACCAAAAAGCTCCTCACCAAAAATGTCAAACTTGGTGATGCTACAGAGGGAAGTGCCCAACCAGACTGGGCAGTGCCACTTTCAGATAAACTTCGCCTACTCGGGATGCGGCAAGAACACACCATTCTCTTCTGTACAAATGAACTGGACTCTGCAGCTTGCCAACAGTTTCCCCTTGGTAGTATAGGTGTCCAGTATGGAACCAGGGTATGTTACATTCTGAATTCTTATTTCATCCTGAAAACATGTTTCACATTGTCATCTTTGGTTGGTCTAGGCTTGGTGGATCTCAAAATTCACATTTCCTATGAAACAGTTCCAGTTGCTTTTTTCATAGTTTGGTCGTTGTCATCTCAGAGGGAATGAATAGCCGCCTCTTCAGACTGTTGTATACAAAAAAATTTGTGCTTCTTGCTTTTCGCTAAGTTTGTGTCAAAGGTCAAATATTTTGTAGTCCATTCCTGTTTGTGTGATATTTTGCCTTATCCTGTGAAAAAAATAGGTTGTCTGATGTTGCAGCAAGTGCAGTCTTCTCCACTAGCCGTATTGTCCGGTCGTGTCGCCCGGACAAAATCTGAAGAGCATACGTCAGTGCCAGGTCTTGAAGTTGCTGCCCGTACAAAAACCTTGGCTGCCCGGAAAAAAATATTGCTTTCACTTCTTTTGGAAACATTTTCAATGTAAATTGAACACTTTTCCAAGAAAAAAATTCCAAAAGAGGAGGGAGACACCCCTCCTCATAGACCCTCCCCCCATGACGGCGATCATTGTCATCTCTCAGATCAACAGAGACAAGCGCCCGGACAAAATCTGGACCTGTGGAGACACTAAAGGGTCCCACTAATGCTTGGTTCATAGACTTTTCATGAAAATTTTTGAAACACAGAGATAGTTTGATTGGATAAATGACATTAAAAGTCTATGCCTTTACAGGAAAAAAATTCTTTGGTCCAAACTTTCTGTTTGCTGCTAAAATTGAGAAATTCCTGTCCTTCCAGAGTTTTGATTACTCTGCTTTAGTGGGTTCCTTTCTCAAGCATACCACAGCTCTTAGCAGTCAGTGTAGAAGTGGTTGATAGAGTATGGCCCCTTCTTTGACGCCAAGAGTATATCAAGAGTGGAGCCGAGGCAGGGGTGATAAAGATGTACCACCCTGTGCGATAGTCCACTTACATGGGGCTGGCTGTATTAATGTTAGGCAAGAGCCTCTTTAAAACTTTAAAACTTTAAATGCATTGATAGATACTTGGGGCACTATGCTGTGTAAATCAAAAAAATATATATTTATCTTTTTGCTTTCACTGTCATGTAATTGTTGAGCTGCTTGTTTTGCTCATGCAGCAACACCTCTTTCCCTCCCATCCCCTCCCCCAGAAAAAAAGCAATAGTAAGATATAGGCTGGGAACTGTTTCATACATCACTTTATGCCTTATTTCTATGCAATACATGTTCATAATGAGAAATGTGTTCCATGAGTGATATTATACATGTATATTCAAGGTATGTTTGGGAGGTATAGCCCAGTGATCTTGCCCCCCCCCCCATCTCCATCACCACCTTCCCCCATTCATTAGTTCACTTATACCCAAGTTTTCCAACAACATGTCCACTAGTCCATGTTTTGAAATTTGTTACCAAAATTGCTGGGTGGATGAAGTTGGTGGCATTTAAGATGGTGAAACTTAGCAATATGAGGGTTGGTGTTTAACTGTTCCCTGGGAAGAGTCATAGAAAGGTGGACTTTTCATTGAAAAGCAGTCTTCATTTTTCCCTTCTGGAGGAACTTGTACTTAAATGTTATGTTGGAACCATAAAAAAGTCACAATACATAAGCCCTCGCAGGGTTGTCCCACATTGTGATCATCTAACAACTTAAAGCAACTGCTTTAAAGCTGGAAACTATTATCTCCCAACAGGAATTATCACCAGAGTGTTGTGTGGTGAGATCTGTCATATATCCTGTACTTTCTACATCATACTTAATAACATTCACAATATTTCCACTCTCACATAATCTCATTGCCTGTGTTATTAAAGTGTTGTTTTAGTTGTAATACTAATTTAAAAATGTTAATGCTGCTTTCGAAAAGCAGATGTTTGCAGCAGTGGCATCTCTCTGTGTTGCATCAAACTATGCCAGGTGGCACCAATGCATGTGTGGGCAGATAAGTGTGCAGATGTTTAGCTTACTAGCATATCACCTACAACCTGGTAACATGTCTGTAGTATTTGATTTGTAAACTTTGCCCCTTAGTCAGACCTGGAATTGTAGCTTTGAACAGTCTAGACATGACCAGCACATTGCATAGCAAGGATTTGACATTTGCATCTTTTTATAGTCAGTGTGGATTGCTTTTTTGTGCATCCTATGTTGTCAAATGTTGCTTTAATAAAATGATAAACAAATAATAACATTTTGATTAAACTCTTCCATCAGTGATTATGACCAGCATGCATCATTCACTTATACTTAATTACCAGTATAATGCCGCAGTATTCTTCTTACAAAGTCCGATGTGACACATTTTTGTGAATTGGTTTACCATCACTTAAGACCTATTTCAACTCTATTTCATTTCTATTGGCAAGGCAAAAAAGCAGCCATGTTAGGGAAAATAGTGAGGCACAGAGGTTCATGCATACACAAGTGACCAATTGATTGAGGTCCAGCAGCGATGCCCCTGGTGTGTATACTACAAAGTGTATACCCATGGTACTGCACATAATATATATTATGCAAAGTTGTGGCATGCAAAACAGAAGAAATTTTTGCACCATATATATTCTCCAACATGGCTGGGAATCGAAACATGACATCACATGAAATGGTCTGTAATTTTTCTGGCTGGTTGCTGTAGCAACAATGGTATAGCATCTAATACATAGAATAAAAACTAGGCTTTTACAATGCATGCATCTTTCTGTCATTGTTGTAGAACTTTTCATTCAGCTGCATGCTCTGGGGATCAAACTCTTTTTAGTTAAAGGCTGTTTGGATAGCCTAGTTGTATGTTTACATCATATGTCACCATACCAGTGTGTCCTCTCTTGATCAAATCTTAACTTTAATGTACACTCAGCATAGTGTATGACATCATTGCATGTACATGTAGTTAAAACCATTTCTTCTGTTTATGATTGTTATGTGTAATTACAATGTGCAGCAAATTAAGCCCGTGTAAAGGTGGGATCATGTTTCAATTTACGTCTCTACTATAAGAAGTAAACACCTATAGATAGCATGAAGGTCAGCGATGTATGGAGTACATTTATATTTTGAAGCGATGATAAATTGAACAGCATGATTTAACCTGTTGACAATATTTTCTTCATATTAATGTGGTGTAGCTGGTAGTTGGTTTAGGCATAAAATTGTGATTCAAGGATTGCTGGTTTGTGTCCTACATATTCATAATGTTGTGTTCTTTCGTAATATGCAATGCCTCTCTCCCTCCACATGTTAAATGAAGACCTGTTGATAACTTGTCATTTGTGTACAGTAAAAGTGCAGCAACCCTTAGTGGCTGTCTCTGCTACATATTTTCATCGAAAGGTAGTTGTAAATGCTTTTCCTATGATAAGAGTTATGTTGATGCCAGTAATAATGTGGACGAAGATTTTCTAGGGAGGGTACAATTAGAAGGGACTCCCTCTTCAGTTACTATATTTTCAACCCCCCCCCCAATCTAACTTTATTAATAGGTCAGATTCATTGAGGTCAGCAGTATTATTTAACTTCAGGCACAGCTGCAATTTCATATGATACAAGAGCAGGAGAGAAATTTGCAATTCGGTCACCATTGGAAGCAGAAGCAGTGTTCTGTGGGATTTTGGCTGCATGTTAATGATTGGTTTATTCATGTAATAACACTTTTAAAATACATGTGTACGTGGTGATTTTTTCTTCATCCAGTTTCATGCAACTTGTTTCAGAATGCTGTCAGTAATTGGAAATGAGTGTCGTGAATTCATTTAAGTAGAAATAATTTTAGTAGATGTGGGGAGGGGTTTGGCGAGATAGAAGATGCATGAAATTAATGCAGGGGGCTGCAAAGAACTATCTCACAACTTTGGAGCCAATGTTCGTGGGACGTATATGCATACTACATTTGTTTTTGTGCTTTGGGAAGAATTGCAGTCGGTTTTCTGTGCTGGCCTGGAGGGCATCAGCCATCATTCTTTGATGATTTTTCTATGTGTGTGAAGAATATGAATCAACCAGTGGTGGTTGGGATTGGGGGAGATAAAGGATGCTTTAAATTAATGCAGGAAGATGCTAAGAAATACCTCACATTTTTGGAGCTAATGTTTCTGAGACATTTATGCATAAACTGCTTCTGTATTTTTGGAGAGTTCAAGTCAAGTTTCTTTTTGTATCTGGTGGGTTATTTTTATGTACCATGAAGGTAATTGTTTTGTCATCAGTGGAGGCACTTGGAAGAAAGTAGAAAGTACTCTCAGTGTATCTGGGTGATTTTTGAAACTATCTGTTTATTTATGTAGGTAGGTACACCTAATGGATCTTTAGAGGAAAGGAGAAATAACTGATGAATTATGTAGAACAATGTATTTTAATTTCATAATTAGGGAGACTACCATGGATATGTAACAAACTTTTCTTCATGAAACAAACCTTTTCTTTTCTGTAAAGATATCTTGAGTAAAATATATCTTTATAACTTGAAATTGTCTTTCTCTCTGCAAGCAGAACACAACAGACTTTGTTGGTCCATGCAAGAAACTGTTTAATGATGGGTAAGGAATGAGTTTTTTGAAGTCTTTTATTGAAAATTCAGTTTGCAAAAAGCACTGCTTTTACTGTGCAAAAAAGGAGAAAATTTAATAAAAAAAAGATAGAAAATGAAGATAAAAACTGCATTTCAAGTAAGAACAACAGAAGTCTTCACTGTTTAATAAATGGTAATTTACAAAAACTTTCTAGAACCATTGGATTGACCAGTATGTCATTGTCATAACCACTTTAGGCTGAAGAACAAGACCACAAGTAGTACAATGCTGCATCATTTGTTTTGTTTTTCTGTAAACATGTTCTTAAAAACAAAAGATGGTCTGTTTTCAAATTTTCAATCCTCTCTAGTTGCATTATTTGGTACAGAACATGTCAAGACAACATCATAGCACAGGGTCATGTAGCTCTTTACAGATTTTCATTTGCATTTAGGAAAATAAATTGTAAACAATGTTAAAGGGGTGAATTGAGTTGGTTCACAAAATTAATGAATTTTTTTTCACACCTGTTGAAATTTACTCACATCTTGATGGTAAATGGTGAAACTAAAAAATTCTGCACATCTAACACACAACTGACATGGCAATGATAGGGTAATGATTAAAGTCATTTATTACAAATTCGTGACCAGACACTTTTTACCATTTAAAGGTATTAATCATATGGAACCCCTGTCCACAAAAAGTACAATTCCTCACACTTTTCGGTAACTATAGGAAGTGATACATGACTAATGAGGCTAATTAGACACATTATCATGCAATGCTTCCCTTCAAACTTTTGACAAAATAATTGATATCAACTCAATGAACCCCTTTGAAAATATTCTGCAATATTGATACCTCAAAGTGTTTTCCATCTTTGTCTTCCACTAGGATTGGATTCATTGTTTCACCTGGAACAGCTACTTGGAACAGGTAAGAATTCATATGAAAGGGGAAGTATAAATCCAGGGTCTTAAAGTTGTTAAATACTTTGTAGAAAATTATGACATAGTTTCATAGCTGGTATTCATGTGGAGCTGTAGAAAAGCTGAATGTTATTGTGGGTATTAAATATTATTAAATTTTACTAAATAGTATTCAGTCATCTGTTTTTTCTGTGTAGGTTCAACACTAACACAAAATTGGCTCAGTTCTTTCATTGTGGAAATCCACTGCAGCTGGGTTAAAAATGTGATCATTTTATTCTAGGGGAGTTAACTGACTAAACAATGACAACTTTTGAGCAAAATAATTGAGAGAAATTGTGTGAATTTCAAACCTACAGTATGTCAGCAGTTAAATCTTAGGGAATAACAAGTTCAAGTCTTTGTGTAGGATACAAATTTGTCCAACTTGAAAAAAATAAGTGTGTTATTTTGACAAAACAGACCTGTAAATAACATGATTATTATGATTTTGGGATAAAATGATGTCATGAGTCTTGGTTGACATTGGCTTGGAAAAATTTTCCTTCTCCTTTTCAAGTTCAGCTTTAAGTTGAAACTTCATCTCATCCCATGAGTTGTAAAAGAAAGTTTGGATTATACAAAGACATGAGAAGGAGTAATACCATAATTTAAGGAATAATTTAATATTGTTAAGAAGAACAATATGCAACAAAAGGTTACATCTTTATCAGATACCATCAGCAAGTGCATATTTACATTTGCTTCATACTCAGACAAGTGTATCTTAATTCAAATGAAGTTTAAGTGCCAATTATCTCATCTCAGACAGTTGAAATTCTACTAAGTTTACTTATAGCCCCTTTTCTAATTTAAAGGGGATATTGCATTCCCCCAAACAGAGAGTTGCTTGCAACTCTATCTGACCAAACATATTTAGGAATATTCCCAGAGTTCTAAATATAGTTGATAACTGCATTCTGATTGACATTCATTCAAACAATACAGTTTTCACTCTGATTGGTCCACAGTGAATTGTACAGTCAGCTGTGCTCCCAGTTTAGCTCACACACACTGCTTGACAATATTGCCTCCAGCAATTTAGACTCAGTGCAGGCTACTGTGGCGCTGGCTAAGAGGATTAATAAAAAGGGGGTTTGGTTTGAATTGGAGGAGCTAGAAGTTAACTGGTTGGGAGAATTGTTACTGCCTGGGGTGAGATTAGAGTGCCTTTAAGGAAAAACATCTGTCAACTGCACCTTTCAGACAAAGCTACAGTAGTCTGTACTGGGTTTGAATTAATAGTCAAAGGTAGCATTTATTTGAGTACACTAGCCTACTGAGGATGATGCCAGTTTAGTGTAATTTGACTTGTCAGTGTGCAGCTACACTGTATCACATTACACTGATCTGTGCAAATCATGATAGACCAATTAGTCTGAAGGTTATTATTTGAAGTGTCAAAATTTAGTAGCCAATTGCTTAAGAGTTACCTGAGATTTTTAAATATGTTTAGGGTGATGGAAAAGAGCCTTTAAAGGGTAACAAATTTTTCCTCAAACATTGAAAATTCCCATCTTGTGAACATCCCGGACAAAGCCACAGTACAGCCTGTGCTAAGTTTAAATTACTTACGGCCATGTCCACAGTATAGCCAGTGCTAAGTTGAAATTGCTCACGGCCATATCCACATGCTACTGTGTGGGAGCTGACTGGCATTCTCTGTGATCTGCAACTTAGGCATCTTTGACCAATTAGAGTAAAGCAATTTTTTGCAGTTATGTCAACAAAAGTTCATTCACCGCTTATGTGTTGAGGTACCCAGGGTCCCCCTAAAAAGTGTCTCAGCTGATGCAACTGCCCCTTTAAATAGCTAGGATAGAGGAATTAAAACTAGGAATACATGTTAAAGTTTTAAACAATCTGTGATAAAAATTTGTGTTACAACCTTAGTATTTTTTTTTGTTTCATAGTGTTGGCGGAAGTCCTGAGGTTTCCATCAGAAATATTCTAAATGCCACTCAATGTGCTGCCTCCAATGGTGATGCTGTAGGATTGCTGGTGGTGTCATGGGCAGGTAAAATGCACTTAGACCACCTTAGTCTTGCATGGCCAGGCTTGGTCACAGCAAGCACTTGTGCATGGAACACACAGACAGAAGAGGTGAGATATTTAAGTGATGTTGTAGAATTTAAATTTTGTTGATGAAAAATTTTGTGTTTCTTACGGTCTCAACTAGATAGGGGGTGTAGAGCATATGTAGACATTCTATTGTGAATTAGCATGAAATAGTTCTTTGGTTTACCTTTAATGTGCAGTATTTATTTCTGAAACTGAGAAAGATACTTGAGGGAAATAAATGGAGATATAAAGATTTATTGAATATTGCAGTACAAGGTTGAGACTTCTTTGCCTTTTGAGGAGTGTAAATTGTATAATATAGGGAAAATTACAAAAGATACATGAAGGACAAAAAAATTCATGAGAATGTTGAAAGGTTTTACTCTTCAGCATGATTTTTATTGGTTTCGATGAAAAGAGAAACCTAAGCGATCATGATGGCGTGTGTATGAATGTGTGGTTTGTAAAGGGCGTATTCCGGGGATACACACAGGAAAACATACCTGTGAACTGGGGATACTTCACGAAATGGGGATATCCCCGTTTCTAGAATGGCTTAGAATGGCTAAAATAATGCAAAGTGGGGTGTCAGGTAAGTGCC
>WURT03149459.1:0-11013 GCA_009936505.3 Holothuria glaberrima
CGCACGTGTGACAAGGAGTCAAGACATTTCCTGTGAAATAACATATAAAAATGAACTAGGTTGCTGTAATTTTGTCAGAGATTTGGCAAAAAGTTACGCAAAAGAGCTGTCCAGACAGAGGTGGAAAATCCATTTTGAAAATGGAACTTGTTCATAGCAAACTTGTCAGAGTATACATCTTTTGAATGTAGAAACCTTTTAAAAGCATATCAAAAGTTCAGATTCATTTTTCATGTAATTTCTGCAAACTTGACTGTCTTTAAATATAGGTCTATATTTGACTAAATAATAGTTCCAAGAAATTTGGCGCCTCTTTACATAGATGGTTTGCCTGTTTTGACATGTTTTACATAAAGTATGTGGCTCAAAAGTGATAATCGTAAATTAGTAAGTTTAAGCCATAATGTGATATCAATGTAGTACCGAATCCGGTCTATAAGATGATCGTTAGGGTTTTCCCTCCAATGACAGATGAGTTTGACTCTATTACAGACGTACTTGTCATTAGGCGAGCACTTAGAACGTGTCATTAAAAGCCTTCTCATAACCATTAAACTGGACTTGTGTAGTTATAAATTAAAACGCACTCATCGAAAATGGGTTAGATTTTCTGTAAATAGTACGTGGGGTTTAATCCCATCACGACCTTTTAAAGATGATCTATAGATTGCCATTTGACTTGTAAAGTGAACTAATTCGTTATTTTCTAAGCAAACCACACATTTGATGAGATGTTGCTTATGGCATTTATCTTCAGTCGCCATGGAAAACAAAAAAAACATCGGCTTAAAGACTTTGAAAATGGGGAAAAATAAATGAACATAAGTGTTTCATATTTCATTGCAGGTATAGAGTTGTAATTTTACATGTGTTAGGCAAAGTACCACAAAAATATGTTCCATTTAGGATACTTTCTGTTTTTGTAAGTATTTGGAAGAAAAGCTAATGGCAATGTACTTTTACCAACAGGAAGGGAAAGTTTGTTTCTGAGCATACGGTATTTTTTACGAAAAGGACGTTTCGCCGAATTGCTTAGGTCCTACTACAACACTTCACATGGTCATTTTCCTTTGATTAGGACAAAAAGTTGGCTAATTCAAACTGTGCCTACAAATATAAATCTACTCTGAATGGTCAATGGCATGTGCAAATCTCTGACTCATGCCAAAGGTTAGAAGTTCACATTACACAATTGCTGGAGTAGTTGTGTAATGTGTGCAGAGTACAAAAAGGCGACACAGAGATCTCAAATTATAACAGCTGCAGTAAAGCAAACAAAATAATGTTTCCAGCATTTTTGAGCCACCAGTTTGGAAGGTGCCAAGAGAAGTTTTGGAAATGGGAGGAGGGGCTGAAATTTTATTTGACTGACAGAATGTAAACGCCTGGAAAGACGCTCCACTTGTCGTCATTAATTTCCAAGACACATGTTATTGTTTTATCATTTAAAAGTCTAATCAAGGTCTCCTTGAGTAGACTTTTAAATCACAATAAGTGGAGAACACGATGTAAGATCAGTCATATTTTAAGCCACCAAGACGTGAAGGCTCTGCAAGGGCTTTTGAATTTCTGACCATTGTTTACCATGGTCATAAATGACAAACATGTAACTAAAAATGTTATCGAAGGTTTAGATGTGTTGCCTGAGCTGTCTGTAGGGAAATCCTTCATTACGTTCTTAAAACGTTCTTAAAAATTTAACCAACAATTTGTATCCATGCCATAAAGTAATATACAAACAATAAATGTTTATGAGTGTGATAGTATGAATAATTTCATGAGCTGAAAGATTGAATGTTCTATTCAACGAGGCGAAGCCGAGTTGAATAGAACGTTCAATCTTTCAACGAATGAAATTATTTATACTATTGCACGAATGGAAAACATTCATTATTTGTTTTATATAACACCTTACATCCTAAACAGGCCGGATTTTTGTCAAAATTTGATTCAAGAAACCCTAAACTAATCCACGATGGATAACACACGGCCATGCAATAGTGCCAAATAATCCATGCCATGTGACCACCAATCAGATGTAGAGGAATTAATAAGGTTTTATATAATTAATGTTATGCAACTCTGTGATCCATTCCATGCGAGTATGCTGAACGTACATGCGACGAAGGCTCCAAACCCATGGGTGCAAGAACTCAAAAAAATATAAGAAAAAAGTGTGAAAACGCAAATTTATGAAAACGACACAACTCAAAGACGATTACCCATGATAAGGTTTCGTTACGATCAGTCTAGACATATCCAATAGGTAAGCGTTGTGGGTAGATTAAAGCATTGAATTATAATGAAGTTTGCCACTTTTCGTTTTTTTTTTTATTTGTATCATTTTACTATGTGTCATTATTCTTCATATTTTTGTTCAAAATACACGCAACATGTTTATACATAAAACAATGCAACACAATACCTATACCTAACAGACTAAAGTCAGAGGCGACTGGGACGCAATCTCCATTGTGGTGTAAAATAATTAGTCACAGTTTCAACACATGTGCTAACCTTACGCTGGTTACTCGTCACGGTCGTTGGATGTATTTGTAGTAAAGTTACCGTTTCTTAGAATTCGGGCAGGTGGTGCCAAATGAAACTAAATGAAATTATGGCCCGTATGATGCCACATAACAGAAAGTGCGCTCTGTAAAGGTAAATGCGTATCATATTACAACTTTACGCTCTTTACCAACACAAATGTAGACCCCCGCAAAGTTCTACTTCGCGCGTGCGAAGTCTCCGTCGTGCTAACAGGGTTCTTAATTGTTGGACATCTAAAGTGACGTCGCGTGACGTCAACGCATATAGTCTATAATGGTACATGTCACTGTCTTCTGTTGTTAACATTGGCAGAAATTTATGTCAAAATGTGGAATGGAGAGTAACGCTTGAAACGAAATTTATTGTGACTGTGTGAAAATTATAAGACAATGGCAGCATTTCGTTAAATTTAGGAATATACTCGCCACATCCCAGAACATATTAGCAAACAATAGGCCTTACGCATTGACGTCACATAACAAAAAGTGCGCCTCTAATGGAGGCGAGTATCACTGAAACCTACACCAACAAATACAGATAATCTGATTTGTGTCGGATACGCCGTAAGTTTACTACGCACGAGTGAAAAGGCCCTCCCCCCCTTCCCCGTCAAAAATTTGCTGGGGCGGAAGTATGTTTCCCGCTCAATCCAAGGACGAAAACATCTTATTTGTTTCCTGTGTTAAAGCGTCAAATATTTGCAGTCATTTTCCTTAAAATTTGCCCAACATGTTGCACCAAATTGCATCTAAGGACCCTCAAATATTCGAAAATTTCCCAAAGGGGAGGGGGTGTGAGGGGAACTCTTTCCCTTAGACTCCTCCCAGGACGGCTGCCCGAAACAATGTTCAACCCCTCCTCCTTCCCCTGTCGAGAACAGCTTCCTTCGCATATGGTTTAAAGTACGCTGGTGCGTCTCGCGGTTGACCTTGGTATAACCAAAATAGCGCCTAAAATGTGTTTAGTATGGAGAAGTACTGTAATGTCAAATGTAAACTAACATCGCCCCCTCCACACATAAATAACTGCCAACAAAAACATCAAAATAACCCATGAGTATCTCAAGATGCCCTCGTTAACATTTGTAAGTGTGTTTTCTTCTTCTTCAATACTACCGGTAACAGCCAAATGAAAACTCAGCTCTGGCTGATCTTTATTAGACAAATTCTTCTGTGCTGTATAACACAGAAGCAGTTCCTGTAGGCCTAATATGCAATATTAATGTTTGGAAGCATTACGGTATGTACTTGTAGGCCTAAGGGACATTTGTAAGACGTTATTCCATACCTTTCAAAATAATGTTGAACGATTATTTACTTCCTTTAAGCAAAAATGTTGACTGCTCACCTCTGTGGGTCCTACACTCATGAGGACGGCAAAACTTGTCAAATGATCGCACTGGCACTTTGTGTGCGTTGCGTTACTGATCTCGACCTCGCAACCATCATCTGACCATACACCGCCATCACTTCAAAAAAAAAAATAAAACAAACACAATTGTATTACCATGACAACTGCCTGTGAAAGGTCGTGACTAGGAAACACCCCAATCTCATGTGTTGCGTCTCCGTGAATGAAAGTTCACCTTCGCCTCTCAGAAACTGGGCCTATCAGTTGAGCTAAACGTTTTGAAATCTGCCGAAGGCGCAATTTCAGTTTCTACTTTATTCCACTGACCTAAAACACCATTGAAGGAGCATACACAACCAAAACACAAGACCATTTTTGCAAGCCCATTTCTTCGCAATCCCAGGCTTTAATGAGTCTTCGTCTGGAGATTCAGGAAAAGGATACATACCTTATTGACACCTACTATTTATAGAGGATCATTAAAAATGTTCAAAACTTTTAGACAGAAAACCATAATGGATAATAGACTTCCAACTTAATTCACACTTATTGTAAAACGGCTGAAAAAAGACTTTTTGGGCTGAGTAAAATGGCGATCTGGAGACTATACTTTGTTTGATTCATTGTCCTTCTGTGGTATTTTAGTTTGGGGCTTTATTCTAGGGAACTTTTTTTATTTCTCATTCTTGTTGTTTTTCCTATAACAATGAATTAACGTAGCACTATCACTACACATCCCTAAGGGGAAGAAGAAAATGGTCAATTGATAGACTGACACCGATGGTGTACTACTTTTCTTGTCTGTTTGTGGTGACATTTTTATGCTCAGTGAAACCTGACCAGACTAAAATTCTATATATGCACGATATTTTTAATTTCATTCAGTCTTGAATCTTTCCTTTCCGTCCTATCATACCGTTTCTGCCCGGGCTTCCTTCCCCTTCTCCTTCCCTCTCATACCTTGCCTTTTACATAATATGTAATAAAAACTTTATTACTTATATTCATATAGGCCTATTTATAGGAAACGAAGTCTTACTTTTTTAGGGGTTTCCAGTATCGACAACTTGGTATCAGTATTTCATTTTGCTTGACGAAATCTGGACGCTGGATGAATGAGATGAAAAATTAAATGATATAACAAAGTGTGCAAAGTAAGAAAAATATGCTTTTCTAAATAAGCCAGTCTTAGAATCCTGTATAATGACTAACTGCGTGTACCTTTAAGAGAGCATTGTTAGTTAGAATCGGATCATGTGCAGTTGCTACTTGTGAAATGCCAATAACTATCAGAAAGAATTTAAGTTCCACGATTAAAAAGTTACCAGTAATACATCACGAGATAGGATTATACAAGTAAATAAGTTATTTGATTGCTAGAATCTTTAAAATCCGAAGTAACCCGTCCCTCAATAAATGTGTTTAGTACTAACTTATGCCATTAATGCCGAGACTCTACGATGTAAAATCCTTAACAATAGCCATGTCGAATTTGCAAGAGCCAGGCGCTGTATATCTTTATTCAGGTCAGTTGCTGATTCCTTATGCGTAAGTGACTGGGGATCAAATTTACACTTTTTCAACAGTTTCTTACTGCAAGTACAACAATGTTTTGCAAAATAAAAATAATCACAGGCATCCCCCCGACTCACCTCTGAAGTTGAAAAAGAAATTCTCAATGGTTCACTCAACTTATTGCCCAAGTTATCCCCTTCCTTAGACATCAAAGATATTGTTGCTACCAAAGAACCAATATAAGCTTTTGGTTTCTCTGACGTCACTTGGTCTTCTCTACTATCGGATGTTTCCATGGCGACTGACATTGTCGTCTGGCTAACATCCGCGGCGGACATTGCTAAAGTAACTGAAAGAGCAAAACAGAGTAAATCATGTCCAAACAAAGTGGATACCCTGGACAACTACCGCCGCTCTTTAAGTAGCATGATGTTTGATTTACGCTACTTTGATGGCGGCCATCTTTGTGTGAAAGTAACAGTTCACCTCGTTTCGAGGCTGCTGATTGATAAAGCTTTTATTTTCATTACCTCAGAAAAATCGTTGCATCATAAGAAACATTAGATAACGCACCTCCTTTCTTTTGGAGTCCTTCTGGGAGATCGAGAGAGAAGCTCTGGTTCTTTACTCCTCCCCCTAGAATTTCATCGCCAGCCTCATCACCAAGTGGAATGATCTTGATAACTGTCAAACAAAGTAAAATCTGACAGGTTGGAAATCTGCTACTCGTTCCATCATCTGTGTGTCTGTGTGTGCCTTTTTTGGGGGTTGTATGTGAGAAGGTGCGTGTAAGTATATTATGTGTGTATAGTGAGTGAGGGATACTGTTGCTTAAAGTGAGAAGGCAGTCGCCCCAAGTTTATGTTCAAAAATTTGCTAAATCTTACAGATCTGTCCTTATTTCTTTCACAAGTATCTTTCATAATGTTCCTGTATAAAATCATTGAATATTGAAGGTAACAGCAAGGAGTTATTCTGCATAAATTCAAAAAATAAGTGACAGAAATATTATCACATGATTGATGTGAGCCATTCCTGAACTAGTGTTCCGGGGTACATTAACTCAAATTGGGAGACTGCATTTTCCCTTTAAAGGAAATCGCACTTCAGTTCATTGATGTATGAAATTGACTGCAGCCTATAAAGATTATGGTAGTTACAATGTACAGTGCACATATTTTCCCGACGCAGTACAGTGCTAAAGGTGAATATTCTCATACAGATGAAAAAAGAAGGGTACGGATCTCATCTTATGAAAAAAGATTTAAGCAAAGTTCACCTGCTTTTAACAGATTTACAATCATAGGGATACTGGTCACTGTTATTGCAGATTCGGATACAGTTGCAGAATGCCGTGGAAATCCATCGACATAGTCTAAAGGACAATTCTCATCATACCAAATACTTCCAATTCTCCCAACTAAGTTCCTTGTAGCGCCTCCCAAAACTGTATTAAGCTTCTCCTTGTGCGGACAAAAACCTAGTTTATTGCTTAAAGCCATAACATGGTGAGCAGATAAGGCTATAATGTGTTATATGAGCACTACCTCTGCATTGTGTGGAATGTGAGCTACTCTGCACCTTTGAATTTTCAAACTGTAATGTCAATCAAAGAGCAGCCACCAATTGAGAATTATCCCCATACCAAAAATGTACGTTGGGAGGATGAGTGCCTGCCTTTAAATAGGGCGGTGGGACACAGTCGGAGACAAAATTCATCTAAGATCTCCATCTATGCCGATAATATCAACGGCTACCGGAAATGGCTTAACTTGATCCATGTGGTTTTGCTACTTTAAACCCATATGTACTCTAAGTTTTAACTCTCTATATAAAACTCAATTCCAGTCCGCGTTCGCTTACAGCATGACCCACTAGAATTTTGTTCGATGAACACTCTGATTCCAATTCTGTTTTATAGGTAAGGACTGTCGCCCTCTATATCCAATAAAAGCATCTCTTCCCTTCTCGTTAAAATTGCTTGACAGTGTATTTGCAGGCATGCGGTTCTAGGGTAACGTTGACTATCAAATATACAGTTTCCGGATTTGCACAAATCTAATCCGTTGACAGTTTTATCTTAATGCCGTTTTGCTGGAACCTGGAAACTGACAAGGGGCCCTTACAACAGAAGATTTTAAATTGATGATTTGTTTCAATAATGGCCCGATAAGAGGCTCTACAAATTGATGTTACAGCAACAGTAACGCTTTCCATGTCAATTTTAAGGGGCCAGTCTGGGGGTGAGTAGGAGATTATTGCTCTGGTAATCTTTTTAAGTCGAGCGCTTACCGAGAAAATCTACAGAAAAACGAAACATCAAAGTATAGGAGATTGAATGGTAATTGATGAAACGCCGATACAGCGTTGCGAATCAATTTTATCCCTGAATTCACTGGCTAATTCCCGTGTTTCTTCAAACCAAAGTCAGCCGGAGTTTATTTTAAGGTTGCTATTTCTCTTGAATAAAACCTTGTAACGACTCATTTTGCCATTAATCGCTTTCATTAACGACTCCACCCATTTGCTACTGTCCAAATGGGGGAAAGACTTGTCTTAAGGATAGACTATACACCAAAATTTATCGCGTTTGAAAGAGATTCGAGCTTCTAGTTCACAGAATAGAATAAACAGGATACATTATTTTTGGTACAATGTGGACACTGTCACTACCGAGCTCAAAATACCATCTGTTACTCAGTTTTCAGTGGGTACACGAACGAATCATCTTAGGCAGTTTGGAGAACTTAATGTTAGGATCGTGAGATCAAATTTTGATGAGTTATAGCATGAATTTTCACACCACATTTTATTTGTTTTCCATTTTATCAATATTTGTCCAGTCAAAGCGCTTTTTGATTCCTACCGAAGGTTAAAGAAATCTTTGCAATCACCCGGGCCAGTGTATGTGTGTGCGTGAGTCCGAACGTGTGTGTTTGTAAGTACACGATACCTCAAAAAAGCAATGATGGGTCCTTTCAAACTTGGTATAAAGGATTTGTCATGTAGGAAGGTTCATATTTTGGTGGAAGTCAAAGGTCATTTGTGGTAATCAGAGGTCAAAAAACGGGAAATTTTGTAAACACGATTTTTCAAGATGGTGACAATGGATTCTCTTCAATACTTAGTGTGTTCATTTGTCATGTTACGGATAGAACTGCATACTTTTTGGTGGAGGTCAAAATTCATCTAGGGTCACCAGGGATGAAATTACGGAAAGTCGTAAACTGCTTGTAAGTATGATATCTCATGAACTTGAGTCTTGATAAATCTCCTGGTTAGCATGTGTATGTTCCACATTAATTTTGAGTCGAGGTCAAAGGTCATTTGAGGTCATCGGAGGTCAAATTGTGAAAACCTCGTTAGTATGATATTTCGAGAAGTGAAACTTTGAGGGATCTCCCACTAAGCAAGTGGACACTCCATATTGAGTTCAAGACATAGAGTCATTTTGGTGAAGGTCAAAGGTCACGTGAGGTCACCAGAAGTCAAATTGCAAAAATCCTCAAAAAACATGACACCTCAAGGACAGTCATTTTAATTTGCATATCGACAATCCGCTCAGTCAAAATATCCTACAATGTTGTTTAAACTTGGGTTGTACTCGTTATGAGATACAAGAAAGCCTAGAAGCATCAAAAATGATTTTAAATTTGCTACAGCTCATTTATTTTGCACAGAAAAGTAACTAGATCGTTTAAAAGTTCAGTTCTCAGTGTAAAGAAATCACAAAACCATACGGACTCTTTTTGAAAAAACGACATGGCTCTTATGTTTTGTGCGATATTTATGACGTACTAAGAGAAACTTTCCTCCACAATATGGAAGGGGCGTACTGAGCCTGCGTAGAGGTTCTCTTTGGCTTCCACTGCAAAGAATTACCACTCCTCTGGTTGTCACCTTTTCGTAGCGATGAGCTGAACGAAAAACTACCTCCCCCCGCGGCTGGGAAAGACTTAATAACTGAAATGAGGAATTGTTTTGTGACCGGTTATCATTCATAAAGACTCAAGAAATTGCATAATTTATTTGCAGTGTCCGTTGAAGAAAGCATTATTAGGAAAGGGAAATTTATTTCAAAAAATCATATTTGGATTTAGACCCTTTGCGTTGATGTCACGCGGCAAAACAATGAAGCACATTACACGTCTTACAGTACACTTAGCTTGCAGTAAACTTATGCACGTATGCGATTGGTTGACAAATCAGCTGTCTGAATTTGTTGGTGTAACTTGCAATGATGCGAGCTTGCCTGGGGGGGGGGCACTTTCTGCTCTGTGACATCATATGCAAAAGTTCTATACGCGTCAATGTTCTTAATATGCAGCATTCATTGTTCTAAATGTTTTTTGTGCATTTTTGTGAAATAATTTGTAAAATAGGATACGCTTAAATTGGACAAAATATAAATTATTTCAGCTAGGTCTATCCATAAACGGGACGGTTTGTTATAAACTATTTTTAAAAGTAACCTCTTCCGGTGACGTGTTGTACAACGATTTCTCCCTAATTGTTTGTAAAAAGTTAATTAATGCTGTAATTTTGCCACTTTGCAAGGTTGAAGTTTTTTTTGCAAAATCTATCAGATGGGTTTCCCCGATGATTTTCCTTTCACCAAAGCCAACCCTCCTATCGCCTAACAAACATTTCTCCAAGCACCAATGAATTTGACGCTTCAACAAAATTTGCCGGTTAAATATTTTTACTTGTAACAATCACCATTTAAAAAAAGTTAAATTCAACGTTCTATTCCTTCTCTAGATATGACACATACATTTACGTTGTTCACCAAGAATATACATAAGTTCATTTTGAAACTGGGTTCCTTGACAAATAAGTAATTCTATAGACTCAAACATACAACCACAAACTCAATCAACTTATACAAAACTAGAGATCATTTATGTCCCCTTTATTTATTTTATGTGCTTATTTTCGAGAAATTTTACGCGGGATGTTAAAGTGTAAATTATGTCTGCAATTTCTTGTCCTTGTAAATCATCATCCACTGATTCGACGAACCTCATAACTTCAAACACAGTTGCAACAGTTCTAACAGACATTAGAACAAAATTTTCAACCTGTGAGTAAATATACATAAACATCCTGCCCCAGTTTTAACTTTGAAGCACATTATGTGGTCTGTGTGTTTTCTATGAATAAATAAAAAGCAACATGCCGAAAGGAGGATCTCAGCTGATTGACATTTAATCTGATTATATCGAATTCCATTAAAAAGTGTGATCAAAAGGCGAATACATCTGCCAATTGTCTCACAGTAAGGTTCCCGTAGTATTCGCTTGATGAGATAAAATCTTTGCCCTGAGAGATCTCAGCTGGACTATGATTGAAAATTCAAATTTTATCCTTAAGTTGAATTTCCTGGCCTAAAGGGCTAAACTGGGGAAAATGTGGTCACTTGAAGTAATCAGTGATTTCGTAGAAAATGTGTAGTCCAGTCGTGTCCAGTCGTGTCAAACAAGGTCGAAATGCTGCGGAGCGCTATAGAAATGTGTAGGTTGATAAAGGTAGTAAAAAGTGCTAAAAGTTTGCGGAAAATTCCACGACGTTTCGAGTATATACTCTTCATCAGGTGGC
>WURT03149470.1:0-11013 GCA_009936505.3 Holothuria glaberrima
CAGTATCTTTTAAAGCTCCTGTCTATATAACGAATTGTAATTTCCAAGAGGCCCCTGCTGCACTTAGCATTTTCCCCTTCCTCATGAATAGCAAAATTGCTCAGTCATCAAAAAATTATTCATTTGTGTGTAGTCATACGGTCCACCATGGTCATGCACATACGCCTTGGTCAATGAGAGGGAATCATGGCATTCTTAACGGTGCTTCTGAAATCCTCCGATAATATATTTTAATAAAACAGTTTTACTCGTCATGAATCTTTTACATCGATACCAGGCATACCTCCACTTTGTTCTTACCGTTTAAAGCATACCTTCAGTTTGATGGGTGCCTTACATTTACACAGGTTCATGGAAAATCTATATTACTATATGGAAAAAAAGATTAACACATTTACGCAGGGTAACCATAATGCTTAACAATGTTGAGTGTTGCTGTGTTTGAGGAATACTCTTTTACTTTGAAAACGATCCAATTTCCATAAGAACTTATTTTTTTTCGTATTTAACATCTTGCCAACAGCTACTAAGTGGTTAAGCTTATATGATCCCGACATTAACTCTCTTAAAAAGGTGTTGCTTGGATGTTCCTTAGAATAAACAGTATGGACTGAATATGTTTCGTAATTCCCCCCCCCCCCCAACCATCACCAAAAAAAGGCCAGGAGTGACTTCTAAGTTTGGATTAAAATCTGTTATGATCTTCAACCTAATCTCCATATTTAGGGACTGCAGTCTAGTATATAGGCTTATTATTTTTTTATTTTGAAAATTATGAATCGTGCCTTGACTTGACTTGAGCAAAAATGACTTGTAATTTGAATTGACTTGGGCGAAAATGTCTTGAGACTTGACTTGAAGGCAAATGACTTGGGACTTGACTTGCCTTGAGAAAAAATGACTTGGTTACAACTCTGCAGTTCAATTGAACTAGTCACAATAATTTCCTATGTAAATAGTCCAGTAACGTCCAGTTAAAGTAACCGCAACAAATAACAATTGAATTGGTCCAGTGAAGTTCAGTTGGACCGATGGCAATAACGTCCTCTTGAACTGGTTCAGTAAGTCCAGTTAACCAACAATACATCCTAATTGAACTGGTCCAGCAAAGTCTAATTGAATTGGTCCAGAATACCCAGTTGAATTGGTCTAGTAAAATCTGGTTCAACTGGCTTCGTTATGTCCAGTTGAATCCACCTAATTGGTTTTACCTCATTTGCATAATCGAGCTAATTTCAAGTTTATAAGATAAGCTACTTCCAGATGGACTGGAACTGTTTAAATGGATCTTTCAACTGAACATGCCTAATTCCAGAACAGTCCAGTTAAAATGAACAGTTAAACTGGTCCAGTTCAGTCCAGTTCTAGGGGACTCAACTGAAATTGTATGCTGGAGTGTGTGTTTCTAGATGGTAGTTGCCACGGTTATGTTAAGAAAAAAGTTGCCCTATTAAACGTTGGGCTAAACTAAAACACAAAACGTTGCCTGTTTTCTATTTGAGAACTTTTTAGTGTCTGTTTGTATAGTAGAAGGATGACAAGAAAGAATTCTGATGTCATCTGAAATAATTTTGTTAAAGAGGCTGATTTCCTCGAACTAACTAAGTGGTGGAAACTAGGCTTTTCCTGATGTCAAGATTTGGTTACGAAAGTCTTAACTCAGGTAACACGTCTGATTAATCTATGGTACGAGAAGGGAAAATTTTCACAAGAGAAGTTTCAGCCTTTTAAAGCAAATGTTACCTTATAGTTTCTGTTCTCTCTCATTTGGGTCACATCTTTTTGTGTGAATTGGAGTTTCAGCTCTAGGGTACCTGGCAACGGAACCCTTGCTCCCATCGTAGTCCTCTACCCCAGCGATTGCTCATGTGCTTCTTTGCCCCTCCTACACTCGTCGATGTCAGAAGGGAGACCTGATAGGCAACAATATGTGAAATTTACTTAAGAAACGTCAATTCTGCATACACTTTAAGTTGACAATGGGCTAGGTCAAACATAAACTGTACAAATGTCTGTTTTAAGAACTGGTATTAGAAAAGAAAAAAGGATATTACTACTTAATGCCCCGGATGTGGTGCAGAGTGTACTCGGAAATTGCTTACTGTGGGTTTCAAGCTAGATTTACCCTGTTGGGTATCTAATTCATAATCTAGGGCCCTTATAAAGAGACGAATAGAATGGACACGTAGAAAGTAAAACTGACAACGCAAATACAGAACTACACGAGGAGGAGACTATACAAGTATTGTTTTTTAGTGTTTACAACTATGATCATTTGTTTGGTCATTCCGACTAGGAAACCAGGGCTTGTAACAAAAGTTAAAGGAAACCTTTGAACAAGACAATACTGAAAGTAAGTAGCTCATGAACTGCTACATATTAACTCATATAAATTCTACGCAAAACAACAAGACACTTACCCCCTTTACATTTTCAAAATACTATCACGACATTTTTGATATTTCGTAACAACACTAATTTTATCGTCGAACTGATGTAATAGGCTACATTCTGCTTTGGTTTTTTTTTTCAAGCTAAGCAAGAATAGAATTTCAAAGAAAACTATATGCTATTACAGGTATCAGTGCAAAATTCCCTTTCTTTGTATACGGTCATTAGTAGTTGTACCGTACAAACAAAATTTCTGTCCTGACGCATGTACTAGGCAAACTTAAGTTCTTCCTGAAATAAATCAGGTTGCCTTTGCAAAACAAGACGGTCTATTTAGGGGTAGTGGGGACGCAATGTGTTTAATAACACGCTTTGCCTCTGCCTCATGAGCTGCGTCTAGGACGGCATGCAGTCACACCTACCATCCTGCATATATGGGTATATACGAGTAGATTCGAAACAACTCCAAGCATTATTAATTCATTTTGTTGAATAATTGAAACTTATAGTTTTCAAATTTTCCGCAACGATGTCCCTTATTTTCTTCATTTTCTTCCATGTAATTCAAATTTTTATTTTTTCTCGTTATCTTTTTCCCTTTGTTTGCCTTCTTATTACCAAATCTAGTCGCCAAACCTTTATTGCCCTTGATGTTGCATTTGATTTTGTGACGGCAAACTGGTAGCTTTATTAAAGCCGTTGTCATCGAAATAAATCTGGAAAATCCGGTCATTTTTCGACTGTTTGTTCCGTCGGTGGAGCTGAAATTCAATTACTTTCAAATTTTGGAGAGAGTATGTTAACCTTAATTTAGACTGCCTCGTCTATCACTCAAAAAAGCTATCAACATTTTTATAATAAAGGTAACAGTATCTAGATAGAGACTGAAACTAAGGGAGATATAGAGAAAACTTTGCTAAGATTACCACTAGGAACTAATATAAAAATTGCAGGATGCGATTGCCACCTAGCCTAAAATTTGCTTAGAAAGTTTAACTTGCTATAGATCTCTTTGGCGGGTTATTGAAACACTTTTATGATTAACGTAACAGGCCTTCAAATACATGTTTGGAAGTACCGTATATAGTTGTTTAAAATCCCTTTCATTTCCTTTAAATGGGCTTACATAAGCCCTTAAGCTCACTGAGAAAGTTTTTAAGTGTTCAAAGGTGTTTAAAGTATAAAATTTTAAGTTTTGAAAGATTTGAAGAAGAACCAAGTTTGTTCGCTGTGAAAGCGTAATTGCCAATTAGAATATATTATACATGTATACAAACATTCATTTCGCCTGCACAGACTATACTGTTGGTACGGTCGTTGTGTTAAATCACCGACCGTGTGCTACTACTATACAGTTCCCGCGTTAAATTAAACTCCCTGTTAAGATCAACGGACCTACTGTTTTGTTCATTTGATTTTCTTTGTTCTTTTTTTTTTCCTTGCAATGTCTCTTTGCTACAAAACCTAATATACTCCACCTTAGCGCTATTAATTTTCTAAGAATATAGTGTAAGAATTGCACTAGTCCCGGATTACACACGTAAATATTACGAGAATTCCATACCTTGAGTATGCCAATTATGGGGAAATTGTTAACAGTGATTAAATACGCTTTTGTCGGAATTATAGTACAGGCGAGGTTCAATTTGCTTTAGGCATGTTTGCTTTCACCGACTGACACAGTAGCGTAATCTTCTACTCTCAAGTTCTTTAGTCTCAGAATTCCTCCTAAGGGCCCTGCTAGGGCCTAGGGATAAAGCCTTATGTACAAGCCATGCGATGAGCTGCAAGGGAACGTCTTAGATATTTTATAGGTCGAAACACAAATCTCAATGTGAATGAAACCAAACAACGACCTACCGCAAAATGATTTAAAGAAGCGGGGGACTTGAAAAAAAATGAAGATGGATTTAAAACTTTCTAATCACTCAATCCGTTCTTGGGTGATAATGGGTCAAGTAGCTTTCATAAAAGTAGTAGCAAAATAACAATTCTTTATAAGGTTTAGCTGTAGTTCTATGTTTCGTTTTGTTATACGAAAGTTTTCCCTCTGTAATAATTATCTATCATTACTTCGTTTATACTACCATGCCCTCAGACTGCTGATGGGGAAATCTGCACTATATGCTACCCACAATTTTCAAAATTATACATACCTCTTAGTCCCTCCCCACCTCTCTACGTACATTAATCGAGGAAAGAATGGGAAACTATTCAGTCCTTTCTAGTATCGCTTGGCCCATACCATACTTAATGAAGCAGTTAACAAAATAACTTTTAGATTGCTGCCAGTGGCACTTTCAAATGCGTGTGCGTGTTAGTTTCGTTTAAGATGACATATAATAAATAATATAAAGTCCAAAAAAAGGATACTAACAAAGCAACGATGGGCTAATATATTGTGAACGAACCTAAGGTTTCACTTACCCGTATAGAAACCGCGAAACAGATGACAAAGTCTGCATAAGCTCGAATTCTTCGTTATTGTTACTAGTGATGGTAACACTTGTTAATAACCAGAAAGTCAAAATGCCTTGTGATTCATTGTCAAATCATAAGAAATTCTTGGGAAAATTTGCTTTTTAACCTCTGGTGACCCCGATGGCATTTGACCTCCTTCGTAAAAAGAAGGGTCTACCTCAAACCGTAAGGCATCCAAGTACCATGTATGAAATCTAATTCAAGCTTCCATCATTGAGAAATCATGTTTAAAAGTTTCTAATTTTGCCCCCACCCCCAACTTTATCCAGATGACCGTAGACCTCCACCAAAGAAACACGATTCTTCCTCAAGCCATAAAGCATCCATGTACCCAGTATAAAATCTAATCCAAGATTTGTACTCGAGATATTATGTAAACAAAGTTTTCAGTATTTGACCTCCATGACCCCAGATGACCCTCGACCCCCACTAGAAACAATATTGGGTTTAGCTTCTCACCACAACACAACCAAATATCATGTATGAAATATGTTTACAAGATATTCAGCGTTTGACCCCCTGTGACTCCAGATGACCCTTGACCTCCACCAAAACCGTTAGGTTCCTTTTTCTCACCAAAACGCATCCGCATACTACGTATTACGTGTTAAATCTATCCAATCTTCCTACCTTGAGATATCTTGTTTACAAGGTTTTCAGAGTTTGACCCCCGTGACCTCAGATCACATTTGACCTCCACTAATATAGGGTTCTTCCTCTCAATATGAAAAATCTATATACCAAACATGAAAAGTGCCTGTCATTGCTACCTTGAGATATTGTGTTTGCAAGTGATTTACAAGGTTTTCGCAGTTTAACCTCCGCTGACCTCAGATGATCTTTTGACTTCCACCAAAAACCATACGGTCTTCCCTCTTAACCTGAAAAATATATAAATCAAATATGAAAACTGTTGTTTATTACAATTTTGAGATATAGTGTTTACAAGGGTTTTCGGATTATGACCTCTGTTGACCTAAGATAACCTTTGATCTCCACTGAAGAAGTTTTTTTCTTAACATGACAAATTGATATACCAAATATGAAAAGTTTTGGTTATTGCTATCTTGAGATATCGTATTTACAAGCCATTTAAACGGTTTTCGCAGTTTAACCTCCGGTGACCTTAAATGACCTTTGACCTCCACCACAAACGATACCGTTGTTTCTCTTAACATGACAAAACTATAAGTCAAATGTGAAAAGTCCCGGTCATTGCTATCTTAAGATACCGTGTTTACAAGGGTTTCCATTTTTGACCTCTGGTGACCTAAAATGAACTTTGAACCTAAGCCAAAATAACAAGGTTCTTTCTCTTAATATGACCAATTTATATGCCAAACCAAACAAGGTTTTTACATTTGAACCTCTGATAAACTTAGATGACCTTTGACCTGTTTCAAAAAATAAGTTTTTTTTTCTTAACATGGTAAATTTATATACCAAATATGAGAGGTGGCAGTCACTACTATCTTGAGATATCGTGTGTACAAGGTTTTCGGTTTTTGACCTCCGTTGACCTCAAATGATTTTGACCTACAGCAAAACAATGGAATTCTTTCTCTTAAAATGACAAATCTATATACCAAATATGAAAAGTGTCGATCATTACCATCTTAGGATATCGTGTTTACAAGCTAAGTGTTACGTACACACACATATACACACATACACAACATCACCATCGCATAGATTCCTTGCCTGCCTTCGGCAAGGAATCAAAGTACCGTAGTTTCAGTAACATACAAATAGCACATAAAAAAGCATATATCGGCTATTCCATAGGAAATCAAACTACTTGAAACTTGCATATGTTGGGAGAAAAGCGACATGGGAAACTAGATATTTTTGTACTTGCAGGCAATCACGTACCGAAGCCCCTTGTGGAAATCACATCTTACACTTAAAAGTAATCGTTTGGTTTCGCTCCTTGGCTCTTAGCCAGAGAATAGAGGTGACTTTGAAAAGAGTACACACTCTTGAAAGGTTATTTCGAAATGATGGTTGACAGTTTGATACGAATTTTAATAGTATAATAGTAGTACCGAGCACCTGTATCTGCGTAGAGTCTAAATGAGACAAATCCTTGAACAGTTCTGAATGATTCCGTTGCACTCAAACAAAGCCCTTGTGCATAATGCCCGGGGACGTCTCACGCTCTGAAATATCAAAATTAATATATGCACATAATACTCGTGCCCTAGCAAACTTTCTTAAACGAGGCAATTTGAAGCCAAAAATTAGCTCTCAATTTTCTATATAATGATAAATTTTTACTAGAAATTCCCTTAATGTATTCTGACAAGCAAATAATTTTGGAAATAGAACAGAAATCCCCCGTCACGTCTCTGTAAGAAAAAAAATCTAAAATATTTGTTATTTCCCACATAAGAGGAAGGACCTTGCCCGTTGCGTCAACAGTACAACGCTATGTACATGTACTGTACGGATTGCAATGATTACTAGCAAAATGCACTTTTTGGTTGATCGTTAATGTTTGAAAGTATTGAAAACTTGTTTTAATATTACTTTACGATCATTATGATCATTATCCACTCGATCGATATTAAAATAAACAATCTCTTAAGTATTCTTCAGTGAGATGGTTGAAATTTAACTCAATAGTCTAGACTTACGCAATACGACTGGTAACAGTCGGTGATTCATTCGGGCACGGCGTAGTAAACTGCAAGACGTTAAAGTCAGAGGATATTGAAGTACAGGTAAGCAGCACACGTTTCGTATACGTACCTGTTCCTATATCGATACGTCCATGGTGAACGTGTATGCCTAATAACGAAAATATTTTTAAAAAATTCTCTCATTCGCATGCGTAGCTGTTCGATATGCCAACACGTTCATGTTGAACGCGTGAGCACGAGAAGGTATACCGAGCTGCATGAGTATCGTAAAAGCACGTGACAACGATCGTAATCGATTAATTAAAGTGTCGAATGTAAAGTCGGTTTGGGCCGACTTGTTCAGTAAAATGAATCTAAAATTAGATGAACCTAGAACAAATTTCAACAGTTTTTTTTTTATGAATTTATGAAATTATGAAATCCACCCACTGAACATTATATCCCAAATCAGAAAAATTGTGACGGAAACTGGGTAATTTTCGTAAATTCAAAATGGCTGCTATTGATAACTTTAAAGCCCCATGAAAGGAAAACGGTTGCTATTCCGCCACCTAAATGTATTGTGAGTGTATAGGTATGTGACACCAGAGAATCAAATGCCATGGTTAAAAATGCTTCATGACGACATTATGTCGTCCTAAGTCCAGTTCGACTTTATATTAGGTCACTGCCTTTAAAATGGCGACATGATTGAATGAAATAATGTTTTTATACCCTTCATATTAATTGTGATTATAAACCTCGACATATAAAAACAAGAGGAATCAGCTTCATTTAAAGTGTAATATGACGTCATAATGAAATTACGAGGTTGCAATGACTTGATCTGTCTTGAACAAGCTTTATGCGTCGGTGACAATTCGGTCTATAGCTGCAAAGATTAGGCTTAACTTCCTGGAAGCATACTGACCCGGACAACAGAATGAATGAAATTGAAATATATTTTTCAGGACTAGCGCCAGTTGGGGTTGATATGCTTGAGTTCGCTCTAAATTAGGGCAAGTATTTCAGTTAAACCCCAGAACTCCCAGTTTTTCTCACAAGGACTCAAAATTTTAAACTCGTTTAAAAAAGCGAATCAATTTTAAATTTTCTTCAAAAGAAACCTTAAATTTTCGGCGAGAGAAACCGGCAGAAAAACTTTGCTTTCAACAGTCTTGCCGGAGCTTCACGTTGCTTTCCCTCCCCGTAGGGGAGTTTTATTCCCTTTTGAGCAAAATCTGATCCCCCCCCCTGCATTGCGTAAGTTGAAAATGGTGTTGTTCCAAATAAGTGCTCTGACAGTTCCACATAACCCATGGCCGCCATCGTCGGCATCCTGGCTAACAAATGTTAAGCCTCGGGCTGCCTTATTTACGTTTTTAATGAATCTTGAATCACTAGCATATTATGGGAGTTTTTCGTATTGTGTGACTAAGACAAATTATGTAAGTGTATGACGCTAGAGGATGAAGATGGTTAGCGTAAATCACAGTGTCCTACCACTGGCCGTACCTCCTTAGAGGTGCAGAACCCCCACGGTCACCCCGTAAGTTATTGTTTTGTCCCTCTGTAGCATGCTGTCGAAGGGACTTTTTTGAAAGGAAAATGTAAATCTGTACCTACATTCCTAATGAGATACATATCCTGAGTTAGTTAGATCGAGAGGAAATTATTACTATTGCTGAAACTGCCCTACTTAGTGTGAAGTTAGATGTGTTATGTGTGAGAATATTTATACATTATTATTACCAAACGACTCGTTATAGGTACTTTAATGTTCAATATTCTTTACTTGTACAGCACATTTACTCTTCGTAGCTCCCTTTCACTTGCAGACCCTGAATACGACGTCATCACCTTAAATATTAATCATCATGATGGAGTTTACACCTTTCTCTGACCAAACGGAGGAATCGATGAAATTAAAAATTACAAATTATAAATTTTAAAGGCCATTGAAAGGCAAATAATGAACAAAAGGGTCTAAAACAAAGTCTGAATGTAAAAAAAACTATGTCTAAACAACAAGAAACAAATCTATTTCACGGTAACCATCTTGCCACCCACCGTACGCACGTCCAGGAATTTTAAAATTATCACCTATGGAGGAATGACCTCCCAGGTTCAGAGCCTATTCCCGAGTGGATGGGCTTTAGCAAAGGGGTCAAATGACAAGGGTACACTTGTATGCATCATAAAAACAACTGTACAGTCAAATTTTCAACCATACAATGTATTATATGTACTGCGGTATATTTAATAAGGTAGGAGATAGTAAGGCCGTGACGATTATCATTCTGTAAAAAATTTTGTAACAGTCCAATCGGACAGTACGTCACTTTTAAGGCTTATTTACACAGGCGGCACAGTCGTAGATGAAACACATATTGCATTTCCTTCCTTTTTCAGAGAGCCAAAATGTTAGCATCGTCTAAAAGTAGGCGTATTGTTATCTGTTATCTATATTTGATTGCATTTCACAAATAATTACGTCGCACACTCATTAGGATAAAGGGATGAGTCGACATTGCCAATTTCAAATCTCGATATGTCGCCAAACATCGGCACCTCTATGTCGCGACAATCGATAATGTTGAATGTTTTGAGGCTACAACTTTGTTTCATTTCCATGTACATTACAAGACATTTTTTTATTTCCCCTATGAATATACCTATTTTCATCATAATTATTATAAATATGATTTTGTTTGCATATTGAACATTTTTCTGAAAAGCGCAATCCATTCACTACTGAAGGAGAGAAAGCTTTGGTCAAAGTACTGAATATATTTATAACTATTGGAGAAGAAACTAAACATTGGAAGTTAGTGTTATCAGAAATGAACTAGCTTACTGGAGAAGTTTCGATACAATTTGCAAAACGAAAAGTTCATATCACTTAAAACTTATACAAGCAAGCTATTGAAATTACCCAGACTTTTTTAATGAGGACAATCGTTAACACGTTCCTTCTTCTTTTTATTTGAAAGAAGATAGAGGGATATGCACTAAACTGTAACACCGAATTGCTGCATTTCTACAGACTTGAAGAATATCAGGTTCATATCATGTAAACCCCTGGAAGACATATCGCCAGGTGTTGCTTTTAATTGGTTGGTGTAAGCACTCTGCATACTCAGCATGTTGATCTTGTCATAAACTGATATTTTGGAAAAAAACATGTATACTTTGTGAAGCTACACAAAGGATCCTTAACACATCTCTTGCGGTGGTAAAATGCTTGTCAATACTTATCCGCGACTGGACTCAAATTTTGTCCTCTGATTTCGAACTCCAGCTCCGTCGCAGAATGTGGAGGGAATAATTACTCACCACACTGAAATTATCATTATGTTACTGGATCATTTTGACATAATGATGAGACTTGATGTTATAAATATGCCAAAATGATCAGTATATTAACTGATATAAATTGAAAGCAATAAATCACTTAACAGCTATGGTTATTGGAAAGAACCTTTTTAAAACAGGAATGATGGTAGCTTATCCTTTCTTC
>WURT03149481.1:0-11013 GCA_009936505.3 Holothuria glaberrima
TATTTTGTCAAATTTGGAGTCTCGACGGTTTATTCACCAATAATAGTTCGCCAAATGCGATTTATTCCTTAAGTAAAGTGACATGGAGTAGGGCCGGGTCTTGGGTATGTAGCCTCAACAGGTCTCCCGTTCACAACCGCCCCAACTGGTAAACTCAAGAGTGATGAGTAGATCTTGTCTGTATTTGAGGTAACTGTGAAGCCCACACTCCATTGTGAAGCCAACACTCCATTAACATTCTGGATACGTAAATTGGATCTTACAACTGCAAAATTTTTTTGTCATATTGCTGTTTCCTTTTTTGTAAAGAATTAAACTGGCTTACTACGAATAAATTGAGCCCTTTCCGTCCGACTGGAACTGAAAGCAAATAGCCAGACGCAATTATACTGTATACGCTTAAATGGAGCAAAAATCCCCGCCATGAGATCAATTTATTTTCTTGTTTAATGTATTTGCACGAAGGCTCTCATTCCCATCACTAAAAATATGTAATCGACTCAATATCCACGTAAGCACAGGGCTAAGCGTACGAGGTGATTGCAGGGCAAAGTTCATGTAATGGTTGCTAGGGCAGACACCTTCTCTTAACCTTGCAAAATGCCTTCCCATGAGCCTATCTATGCACGGAAGATAGAATTCTTGTTACTCTCGATCGTTACTTACTCGAAGTACCACAGTAGATTTATTGCACCAAGGAGAATTTTTTGAAATGGAAACTTCCGGTAATATCACTTCCCTTGTCCGTTGCTCCCCTTCGTAAAAGAATGCTCGAGGATTTTGTTTTTCTGAGTCCATCGTTAGCCGTATTAAAAATTCTATCACAAATATGTAAACGACAAAAAGAACAAAAACACACATCGTGTTGTAAAAACGATCAAGAAATGAAATACATCTGTATCATCATCATGATTGAAGAGAAAAATGTCCAGTATACAAAGGCAACTATACATTTAAAAACGGTTAAAAGGTAAAATTTTGTCATTGTATAAACTTGAAAGTGGCAAGGTTAAATAGTTTAAGTTTACAGATACACAACGTTTTGGAAGGATATTCTTTCCTTGATCACGTTCAGGGAACAATGTTGAAAGTAAGCAAATTCACAAGATATCAGATGTGGTATTCTCTGCCAAGACTTATATCTCATATATTAATCCATACATATAAAAACATAAATAACTATATATAGACGTATATATGTATATATTTATATATATATAAAGTCGAAATGCTGCGGAGCCCTATAGAAATGTGTAGGTGATGAAGGTGGTAATAAGTGCTGAAAGTTTTGCGTAAAATTACACTACGTTTCAGGTATAGACCCGTCATCAGGTGGAAAAAATACAATTGAACAACAATGAAATAGAAGTAGAGAAAACACACTTTAAAAAAGGTACCGAGATACCAATTGTAAACAAATAATACGGTGGAAACACTGGAATATGAGGGCTAAGTGGAACTGGTAAAAAGTAAGTTCAAAAGGGGGCAAGTTAAAAAAGGTCCATCCTGACGTTAAGACCGTGTGGAAAGAGGGTCCGAGCTTCATGATAAGCCGGTTTTCGGCAGTCAGACGATCATGGTCAGAACCTCTGCTCATTATGGCTGCGGTAACGACCAGGTGATGGGGAACTGAAATGTGTGGCTACCGGATGATCTTGCGTAAATACGAATTACGAATAAAATACGAAATTCAGACCGGTACCAAATTTAGGCTGAGGTTTAACAACCACAAGAAAACTGTACAGGGTAAATCAGTAAACCATCCTGTATCAAAACATTTCAATTGTGAACCAAACCATTCTTTATCTAATTTGAGATGTCTTCTAATCGGGTCTAATTACCCATCTGGCACTCAAAGACTCAAGTCTGAGAGCAAGTGGGTCCACACATACCCATAGCCTTAACAAGGACATGGGTATCTTAAGCGATTTCCCCTCTGTGATTTAATCCCCTCCCCAAGGGTGTTAATCTCTTACTGTGTCCGTCTTTGTCCCTCACCAAGGGATTTATCTTTGGTATGATCTGAGTATTTTTTTTACGACCGGTCAATTCACATTTTTTCACTGAAAGACACTAGTGTAAACTGTTTCATCTTCGTATTTACGCTCTGTTTTTGTCAGCCAAGGTAGATTTAAGCCAATACATGCAGAGGTAAATAGCAAATGTACAGCCAATGCTGAACAGGAAAACAAATATCAATCATTCAATTATCAGTATAGTAAATTTTATGTCTGAGTAGGCACGATTTCTGTAGAACCCGTTAGTGTGCTTATTTAACTTAAGGATTAAGCTCAGCTCCGTACGCTTGCGGTGTCAAGGATAAAAGAAGTTTAAACCAAGCAGTACACATTTCAAATTTTTGGGCTTAGCCTAATAAATTCGGTCACTAGGAATTCGTGTGCATTGTATGATCTTTAGAATGTTATTGACCTGTCACTTCAAATTTTGCGCTGAAGAAGGACACAGGAGTGTCCAAAATATACGCTGTTTTATTACTGTCTTTGTGCTCTAATATTGTCATCTTTGTGGTGTGTTCTACTTAATATTTATATATATATACATATATAACTATAAATGGTACCTTACGAAGACAATTAGGTTAGAAATTAGTGAGTAAGTCAATGGAAATGTCTCCCAAACATGCACTTTGGAGTAATACGGTATAAATATCTATATTATATCCGCATGGATTATACTTTAAGGCGACAGATCGTGCTCAGTAGTCGACATTAAGGCGACAGTTGGCATTAAGGGGACAGTTAACTGTCACCTAATTGTTTTAGGTATCATTTAGAAAATAATTTTACCTTCAGAAACAGGCTTAAATTGTTCTCCTTCTCTAAAGAGTAGGGTAGGGTTAGGGGGTTACACGTAAGCTTTGGGTTAGGGTTAGAAAAATGGATTTTTTTTACATGCATGTCAATGTAACTGTAGCCTTAAGGTGCAATCCACGCTTATTATATGTATATATACATATATATGGATATATATATATATATATATATATATATAATGAGACAATTAGGTTAGAAATTAGTGAGTAAGTCAATGAAAATGTCTCCCAAACATGCACTTTGGAGTAATACGGTATATATATATATATTATATCCTTTCTTTTTGAGAACGAGGTGGGACACTTTCTTTAAAATCTCTAATCCTAATCGTTAACGCCGTGTAACGTGTTACTCACTGTAAACATCCGGTGTTCCTCGCCCTTCGTATCCCATGCATATCGTAACATTAAATCTGTATGGGAAAACAACATCTGTTATATACATGGCAACATAATTACATCATCTTGCATATTATTTTGCACTATTTGCCCATGTAGGTGGGTATAGGCCTATAAGTTGTGTGCAACCTTTCAAGTAGATTTCTGCAATCTACCAACTGATATACAGCTGCATCTTTAGTACGGTTAAACAAGCAGTTCTTTTATGTTTCATTCCATTACCTTGGTCTTCCGATTACTGTCAGTTTGTTTTCTTTGATACAGACTTTTGTTTTCATTGTAAGAGTAACTACGTGGGTGATAGACGCATACCACGTACCAGGAAGGTTTGAAGTTTCCTACAAGGAAGTACGACGACCAACACTTATCTTTCAGTTGTTAACATATCTATCAACAAAAATACTTTCACACTTTCTGTTCAAACTGTGTGATGCCTTTCAAAATATTTTAGTAAGTTACTTTTAAATTGTTCGTTCAATGATATCGTTTTTCTTACCAGTATTTATTTGTGTGCACACCACAACTTATGTCACAGCAACGTAGGAAGTGCTGTAACAGTATGTTTTCATCGTTTACTCCAGTTATAATAACAGGTTAATAGTTCGAATGTATAAACTTGTAGTCAAGTAAAAGGAAGCAGTCAGCTATTCCCAAATAGCGTTTGATGGGCACTAAGTTGAGCATACAAAATAAATTACTCGCTTTTCTTATGGTGGCCTAACTAATACCGGCAGGTAAATTGGATGATGCAGGGGATGTGGGTGGGAAAGATAAATGCTGATGACAGGTTTGGGCTAGGAGTAATAACAGCTTTTAAGCTGTTCAAAGAGAGTGAGTTATGGCACACTATCTAAAATGGCGAGACGAAAAAGAGCACTTTTAAAGACAGGTTGAAATGTTTCACTTCATTTTGAATTTCAAAAATTATCCATGTCACTAAATCTTCTCCCCTTTCTCCCCCTTTTGCTTCACTTTGGCTATTTAGCAGAGTAGTTAGGGCTGGCCTGCCCAATAAAACCGCCAGGGGCACATCTTGAGGGTAGATACGATGTAGTTTATGGTTGAGAACTTGAGATAGGATATGGCGGGCGCCACATTAATATTGGGGTTTGGAAAATAATTTCGCCGGCGTAGGCCGAGGGAGCATATTGCACTGATTTTCACTCGCCGTGAAGATGCTAAAAATAAGCGGTTTGTGGACGTATGCTTCATTGTTTCCCTCCAAACTGGCTTCGCGTGACGTCAGTGTACGAGGTCTATTGGAGGGTGCACTTTCTGTTCTGTGACGTCATATACATAAGGTCTATGCATAATTTTAAGAAAGGAAGTTCAGTCATGATTGACTTCATGTTACATTCCAAACGTTATCCATAACATATCCAAAGACAATTAAATGTCAAGTCAGTGTATGTTTGGTTATATTTATCAAAGTTGGAATAGTTATTTATGTAAGGCCGGATTATGTAATATTTACAGTAGGCACTGTGCTTAGGGCTTGAGAAGAACATGGGGTAATTTTGTGCCCATGGCTACGGAAGGCGGGCTATGACAGATAGTCCATTAAGCTGTAGTGCTGCTCATATTTACGGTGATTTTTCTTTTATAAATTTATAAATATCAGTGTATAATGTATTAAGCAAGTTTGTAGTTCTATATTTATAGGACTACGAAATATTTCTGTACGTGCCAACCATAGCCAATTTGCGTGAGAGACGATTTTGCATGTAATCTGACAAGGATAGCTTTCTAGTCTTATCAAGGAGCTCCGTAGTCTAATTTAAAGCAATAAATGAAACCATAGTCGTCGTTATTAACAAAACACGACGTGGGTCTTTTCCCAGCGTCTAATTTTTCAAACAATTTATTAGGTACCTTCCTTTCCTAAGGCATTATTTGATATACAATATCATGGTACTTTCTGTGCCATCATGTTAGTACACTAAACCCGTTTAGATAATGATATTGTATAGAGTGAACGAAGGTGAAAATGAACTATTGGGAACGACAACTAATTACTATTGCCAAGCAGTGGCTTGCATTATTTAAGCTTTTTTTAATTTTAATTACAAATTCATTTGACATTCATAGTAGTTTAAAAACTGAAATATTACCCTGCTACAATCTTGTTTGAGACACTGAACTCGCCGTATGTAAGATTGACTCCTTCTCGGTCAAAAGAGATATCAAAAATTGGTCGAATGATCGGTCTTGTTCTGTTGTACAGAAATAGAAAACACGTGACGACATTTCAATAATGTTTATTACAAAAATCGGAAGAGTTGAATTGAGAAAAAGCAAAAACTTAGTAACCCCAACAATCTCTAGAAACTTGTTATAACTTTTAAGTATCGAAAAGCAAACTTAGGTTGCTAGGTTTTGGAATCCAAGATTTCAGCAAAAGTTTGAAAACCTTTCCCTCCGGCAGCACTTGTGCTCAGTAAAGAAACAGAAATGACCTAGGATGAACTGTACTTTCCTTGGCCTTAGTCCTAAAGCGCGGGTCACACTAAAGCGATTTTGGATCGGATTACGGTCCGACTTTTTTTTTAGTTTTAGTTAAAATCTTCTCCATCTCTGGTCCTAGGGAACCAAAAATTTGCCACTCTGTGTAAATATATGATTTGTATCACATGACTATATGAAAAAGAAATGTATACTAATTATTTGTGACGTCACATCGACGGACAGCTTTTATCGGACACGCGTAGTCCGATGAAAGCTGTCTGTCGACGTGACGTCGCGAATTAATTAGTTTACATTTCATTTACATAGTCCTCTGATAGAAATAAAATATTTACACAAGGTGGCAATTTTCTGGTTCCCTAAGGCCAGAGATGGAGAAGACTTTAATTAAAACAAAAAAAAAATCGGACCGTAATCTGATCCGAAATCGCTGTAGTGTGACCCGCGCTTCATTCTTTGCAGATGACTGTCTCCATGCGTATTTTCCATAGGCAAAGAAAGCTGTTCCAGACAGGGGGGGGGGTGAGGACTGGAAATTGTTTTGGACCGCCGTCTTAGGGAGGGATCTAAGGGTATGAGGTGTTCGAATATTTGAGGGTCTTTAGATGCAATTTAGTGCAATATGTTGGAAAACTTTTAAGCAAAATTACTGCACGTTTTTTCCTTTTTTACACGAAAAACAAATTAGGAGTTTTCGTCCTTTGATTGAGGGTGAGGAGCATATTTCCGTCCACCACATTTTTGACTGGGGTTAAAGCACCCTACCCCCTGCTTTCTACGCCTATGATCTATCCTGTAGATCGTTCAACGTAAAGACTAGTTTTTTCTCCAAAAAATGCAAATTTTCAAGTTTTAGTTCCAAATTTGGGACTATTTTAACATTTCTGCTTGTTTGTTTCTAAAAGGAACTCTTCTTGCTTTGGTGGGCCTCGCTTTGTTTGCTCTGAATACTTCCTTACATATACAATCTCTTGAAAAGTACAGAAACCTTCAAAATTGTACTAAATGCACTACTTGATGTAAAATGTTGATTGTCTGTCTCACCGAACGAGTAGTACTTTGTCAGAAGAATAGTCTCCAACAAGCAGATCTGTAAATTTAAACAATCACAAAGTTTGGCAAATGAAAATGAAGTTCAATAGATTCCATTGATGTAACACTGAAAACATGATACAACATAAAACTTATCTCAGACTAATGCTTCTTTCACTAACGCTAACATGTTTATATTTGAACTGTTATTTGATCTCGATAGTTAAGATAGAAACTCGTTACCCCAAGTATGACTTTTACTTGGGGACAAGCAAAAGTCTCAACAGGCGACTGCTCTTTGATTGACAGCAGAGTTACAAAATTCAAAAGACGCAGAGTATAGCTCAAATTACACAGCATGCACAGAGTGTTTTGATTACACATTATACATATTATGCGCACTAGGATACGTTTGTGTGTGCACAAGGAGAAGCTTAAGACAGTTATGGGCGGGGCTAGAACAAACTTAGTTGGGAGAATTGGAACTGTCTGGGATGAGATTTTCCCTTTAATACATCTACAAGTGCCTTATCCCTACTGAGAGAGAATGGTAGTGATATACATGCCAATGAGGAAGTGGTCTTGGGATGACAGCCCTTCTTGAATAAAAGAATGTTGCTTTCAGAAGAAAAAGTGTCATTTTCAGGAGAATTTTTTTTATTTTTAGGGCAAACCTCGTACGTCATGATTGTTTGTTTCAGGGTAAACATCTTCCCCCCCTTCTTTTTGAATTGTCTTCTTTTTGTGGCTTTACGCCTGTGCCTTGATGCAGCGCCCGAGATCTCCTGCACATTGCAAGTGATTTTTGCCACACCAAAGATAATAAAAATAGGTTATATGACCAGTCAAATAAAAACGTGGATGAGTTAACGTAAACTTAATGATTGCTGAAAGTGAAAAAGCTTTTAAAAAGCGACACTTCCATCTCGACACCTACTCGTATTTGAAACTCTCTTAAATAGTGCTGTTTTATGAAGAAGACATATGTTACAAATTATCTGTTATCGTTCACCAGTAACTACCAACAATGTTGATGTATTTAACCTGGAATACTGTGAGGTAATAATAACTTAAAGTGATCTTAGGGGCACTTTCTTCGCTCCTTTTGAAGTAGACCTTGTGCATTGACATCACGGGAAGTTATTCTGGAGGCAAACAATGAAGAACACTGCAAGCGCGACGAACACATTGTCAGTTGTAGTAGACTTACGCGCTTATCCTACCGGTGAATAAATCAGGTTGTCTGCGTTTGTCGGTGTATGTTGCAATGACACGGCTTGGCTCAAGGAGGGCGCACTTTCTGTTCTGTGACGTCATATGCATAAGGTCTATACCCTGGATTTCCAAGCGTCGCCGTGATACCAGGATATTCTCGACAACCCGATTATATTCTTTGCTCTATAGGGGTGGGTAATGAAACTCATTCTACTTTATTAACGCTTTTAAACGGGGAAAAACTTAAAATTTAATTTAGTTTATGAATTTAATCAGTTGCAGTTGGTTTATGTTGTAGAACAGTGTTGTGACGTATTTATACACTTTCAGTCTGGCAACGGACTGGAGGCTGGTAAATACTTTGACTAAATTTGGTTAAATATTTGTCAATTTAGAACAATCCAATGGAGTCACATGTTTTCCAGGCTTCCATTTAGTCATTAAGGGTGGCGCCAGGAATTACCCGACAAGAGGAGTAGAGAAGAGAAGGGAAGCATCCCGAAGCCCCGATAAAGGTAACGGATGCCCGGAAGGTCTTTATTACAGAGAATGTGGAAATGTTTGGGATTTTGGTGATTGGTGATTGAAGAGTATCATGTTAGCACCATGATTGCCGACGTATGTGAAGTGTACTTTCTGCATACCTGCATACTTGTTCTCGTCCGCGTCACGCCCGCCCGCTAGAGTAAAACCGAAGTTATGGAATGTATGCCCGAAAGACTCTGGACGAAGAACCTGAAAAAAATACAACTCATCCGTTACGATTTATCGGTCCAATTGTGAGGTTTTAATGCAAACAATGCATTTTGATACGCTAACGATTTTTGTATTTTACACCGCTCCATTTCTAATGAATAAGATTACTCACAACAGGCCCACATCAGGTCGTAGCCAATTGTGAGGGGAAGCACCCCTACAAAATTTAGAATACCGTAGCTTTTAAATCATATTTAACACATCTCCTCCCTAAAAATAATTCGCCCCTAAAAGCCACCGTGACCCTTTCTGTACCTTCTTTGGCTACGGGCCTGGCTCACCTGTGTTGGCTCGGTTTTAATTTTTCCATTTCGCTTTCCATGATAAATAAAGACGGCGCCATTATCATCATAAGGAGCACTAACAGCCAAGTCTAGTAGAAAAATCAAACAAATACGTATTTACAGATGATGAAAAGGAAGTATGCCATGACTTCAAACATGTCATTTTGTGATGAAGAAATTAAAGTAGCCATGAAGGGCTGGCTGAAGTCACTATGGCTTAAGCTACACTTCATATTGTAATGGAGTACTGATTTATTCATGCAGGTCTAATTGAAGTCATTACAGCGTAGGCTACATATCGTATTCTAATGAAACAGTCCAATTTTAAGTCATATTAATTTTTTGCTACATTCTATATCACTGCTAACATAACTCTGCACAAAAGTTAATTTTCTGCCTTCATCTGGACAGAACAGAATAAGCGAACAGAATAAGCGAGTTCGGTTATTCGATACTTCCCTCAGGCCATCTGTACCATCACAACTTTTTCACCTTTATGCGCATGCGTTTAATATACATGCCCGCACGGCAGACCTACATTGACTGCACATGCTACATCAATGACAGATGTGTACTTCAGCTGTTCAGACAGACGTACATATTGAATAACTGCCTCGAACAGTCGAAGGGTATTGGTTCAATTCACATTTGACCTATCCCATGATGCATTGTGTGAAAGTATTTCCCAACTCGTTTATTCAAACGAATCTTTGAGCAAGTCCAAGCAAGCAGGGATGCAGTGGGGGATCAACCGAACCAAAAGCTCTGTTCTTTGTATTGATTATAAATTTGATGCGTTGCCTTTTGCATCTCCTTCATGCATTCTCTCCTGAATCGTTATATTTTGCATTTTTTGCTGATTAAAATTCGAAAAATTTCATTGATTACAAATCGTAAGGCCCTCGGAATCCGAGAAATGACACACAATGGTATCTTTTTCAGGAAGGTCTTATGAAACGGCTTCCCTATGACCGAATGATGCCCGTTTATCTCCAAATTCTGATTCTGTCAATGATAAGCGATAACATTACGAAGGGGGGAGGGGATAAGAAAATATAGCATTGTGACCAGACTTCTGAGCTTTTCATATGATAGTAGTCCGAAACGGTTGAAGACCGCACTAGTCTAGATGATCGTCGATGAATAATATACTACGTCTGAGTGAATAACAGGGCCGCAGCCTGGGAGAAAATATTAAGAGAGGAGGGGTGGGAGCAGTTCATGACCTCACTAAGCGGAGGACACAGTGACGTGCAGGTGGATAGTTGACACCCTGGCGGATCCGTTCTTTTTCACCTGTGAATGGGTGTCATCCTGGCAGGGGTGCTAATGGGGAGGAGGTATATTCAAGGTCTGGCTTTACCAGGTTCTTTGGGCCTTGAAATCATAAATAGGACAGTGAAATTTTCGGCATTTCAGTCATTTTCTCACGTAGGCCAACTTTCATTTACGGTTTGGAAATTTCTGGGGCAGTTGACCCCTGCGGGTACGACCCTGAATGAAATTATTTTTGCAGTGTGTTTTGATACTGTAAAACCTTACAATCAACATGTTAACCAGAACAATTCGATATGATGAAATCGATATATCGATAATCGAGTTCTATTAATGCAGTGACAATATAATTACCGTTAACACCGTCATCGTTAATATCTCCAAGTGGTGCAAGAGCAAATCCGAATCGTCCATTTGCTACTTTTCCGGTTATTTCAGTTTTGGCATCTGACAGCAGTTTGTGCTAAAGAAAGCAAGGTATATACATTTCTGAAGTTGGTTTCCAAATAGTGCTTACATACCAATATCCTTACTCAATATCCTTATAAAAGGTCAGATGTCTTAAGTTAAACGCTGACATTATGATATAAATAATGTACGATATGTTCCGCTGTAACAAAACTAACTCTTCTTGGCCATTAATTAAACCAGGGGAAGTAACCGCAGTTCCTATAATAACACTAGAGCACCAATGGTGCTGAAGCTCAAACTTGCAACCAGGGTCCCTTGACTTTAGTGTTTATTAGTACAAGCATC
>WURT03149492.1:0-11013 GCA_009936505.3 Holothuria glaberrima
TACACACACACACGACATCACCATCGCATAGATTCCTTCTGCCTATGGCAAGGAATCAAAAAAGCAACAGTAATGTGTCAATGGGACAAGATACTTGAGGCTGCTGCATGGGACCATTGAAACTTCTATATCATCCAACAGCCATTAAGGAGTCTCCATAAAATGAGTACCATACAACACTCTAATAATACCTTTCTTATACAGATGTGCCCACACCTCAAAAGTTACATTATATTCATTTTTATGCTAAATATACTGCCCATGCCGACCCTCTCATAAACTTCCTAAACATATTGGGAGCACTCCACAGACTAGCTGTTCAAGATTTTAATATAGACACTTTCAAGGTCTGACAAAATCAAGCAAGGCATATTTTAAGAGGCTTCAATAACTCTCATATAAGATGTCTTTCAGTCAACTTCAACCAGCAACTAAAAGATATGTTTGTTTTGTTTTTCCGACTAGTCTAAAGGCAATCTTTCCATTTGGCAGTACTGGTATAATGACTGAGTAACTGGCTCATAGTACTCCAAAAATATACTCCAAATGAAAATGAACATAAAAATAATGAATTCTGAAAGGGGTAGAGATGTTTTCATCAAGTATGCTTTGTTTATTTGTCAGTGGCAAATATGTATGCCAGCCTTAAAGGGGCTCATTGAGTTGATGTCAATTATTTTGTGACAAGTCTGAAGGAAATCATTGCATGACAAAGTTTCCAATTAGCCTCATTACTCATGCATCGCTTCCTATAGTTACCAAGAATGTGAGAAATTGTAGTTTTTGTGTACAGGGTTGCACACTGGTTAATACCTAATGGTAAAAAATGTCTGGTCACAAATTTGTAATAAATGATTTCATTCCTTTATGAAACTATCATTGCCATTTCAGTTGCATGTCAGGTGTGCAGAATGCCTTCCAATGTACATAAATCTCAACAGGTGCAAAAAAATCAGGAATTTTGTGAACCACTCAATAGGCCCCTTTAGTGGAAGGGTTTCAGCAAAAACAAAGTTGATATGTGACAGGGAAACTTAATCTAAGCATTCTGCTGAAATTTTTATTCAATTGTGGTTCTTGAGATATTAGCAGATAAGGTTACTACAACTGTAACATGAAAATAACTTACAGAAAGCAGGAGATATGTAATCCCTTCATATTATTACCATCTATTCATATTAATGAGCAATGCTCCTTTTTTTTGGCTTTACAACCTATTTTTTTTACTTTGGAATGGGAAAATGAGTTCCCCCATGGGTGGGGGGTGTAAAGTTTGCAAAATCCCCATGCCTCTCACACATTCACATTATGAAAACATAAGAAAATTCTGGTTGTTGTGAAGTTTACAAACAACACAGTGTTGACTAATGTGAGGTTGTGATGTCACATGGACTTGTTTCAAGTTTGCTTGTAAATGTGATAACTTCATCTGTTAGTAAACCTGTGTTGTGGCCGATTGGATAAAGGCGGTGGCAATTGAAGTGATAAAGCTTGGTAACCCACAGGTTTGAGGTTTGATCACCGGCTAGGTCAAAGTAACGTGGGATTTTCATCCAAGAGCAATCTATGGTTTTTGCATCTGAACTGGTTTTTCAAAAGAAACCAAACGATCTAAATTGTTGAGTTGGTTAGCCACCCAAAGTGAAGTTGTAATTCATAAGCCATAGACTTCTCCCACATTTGTGGTCTCTTAGTGTCCTAAAACAACTGCCCTCTAAGGCCTGAATTATTATTATTATTAGTATCTTGAGATCCACAAATAAGAACTGATTGCACCATTCAACAGATACTCATATTAACTACCCCTCCAAAACATCGAAACTGAATTTCAGTCTAAACTCTTCTCTTAGAGTGTGAAAATTAAAAAAACTTCCTGTCTACATACCAGTCATTTTCCTGTTCAAAGTAACAGATGGACACCAACCGAGCACCACTACCGACAGCAAACTTGTTCTCTGAACAGAAGATATTGACAAGAAGATTGTAATTTTAATTAATGGAAACAACATATTTATACATTAATATTCATTCCCTAACTCTTTTAAATGACTACAATCATTCAATCAACTTATAGCTTTTTTCTTTTAACTTTTGTCACTTGTTTGAACCTGTTTAAGAGAATGAAATCCAGAGGTTTCTCACACACTGGCTACTAATGCATAATAGATAGTGAACTGTGACTTTATCCATTTCAAAGTGCATTTTCTTTAACCTTCTTAGTTTGGCAAACAAAATTTTTCCTCCCTTACCGCCAACCCACACATGATAAACATTGAAATAATACTGGTAGCCCAAGCACGGTAGATGCAAAATCCAAAAGACAAAATTTTCTTTTAGACCTATGGAGTTCTATAAAATTGGGTACAGGTTGCCTGCTATGAAAAAATCCCAGATGTGCCACTGTCTGCCATAAATACAGCTTCAGGCCTTTTTAATATGGATTTTGCTCTCGCCAATGAGTGCCTTCTTTGAAGCCTTGGACCTCTCCTGCAACCTTCAACTTCAACCTTGTCTATGTATTTGGCTCTGGCCCTCAAACAGTTTGAGAATCACTGGTATTGTGTCCACACATATAATTCTGTACTTCCATATGTATTCTATAGAGGGATTTCATGTGATGTCATGCTATTGGGATTGCCCGGCACTGAACGGCAAAACACATGCACAGTATTGGCATATTTACAGTAAATGCAAATGGCATAATCACAGATGCTACTATGACACAATGAAAGTTATGGTGACACAGTGGACGCTCGCCCATCAAAAACAATGAGACGTGTGATCGTGTGACGTCAGTGAAATCCTTCTGTACAGTGGAATCAATAGTTACACCACTCCTGGTTGAATCAAAATATACACCTTGGTTAGAATGTATTAACTCTACCATGTGATAATGGTGTATTGTATTATTATGCCAATCTACCATACTCCATAGCTTCTGCTCTCATATATCTGTCTACACTGCAAACATCTCCAGGTCATCTTACTCTAACAATTAGAAGGGAAAACATTGCAGTGTTGCCCAGCAATTAAATTGATCCCCTTTTGTGATGCTCTCTGACAGTAACTTTGGTCACTGATCAAAGTGGAAATCATCCCCAGGAATTCATTTTCTACAGTAAACACTGGTCACTTCAAACAAAGCATGGACAGGAAACATTATACAAACACATACAACTACAGGATTAAACTTCTTTTGACTAACCAAGTGGAGACCACTTAACAAAAGTTGCAGCACGGTTGATACGCAAGATGACCAGACTGGGCTTCCATGTTTTGTTACCATTCAAAGTCCAGACGTAGGCATTACGGTCCTGTAGTAAAAAAACATGTACATTCCTTACAACCTGGGTTGTTGCACTTTTCCTACTCTTACTGGTTAGCTATAAAGGTACTGGCTTAGTCCATATTCACAAAGGAAAAAGTCGAAATATGTCCTGTAACTTTACGCAAGCTTTATAGTTGTTGGAAGAACAAAAGAATCATAATAACACATACACAGGCAGGCAGAACCGCATAGTTAAGCATGGTACAGGGCAGTGCGTATAACCATGGAAGATTGTGCACTTCGTTTTAACAATAATGCAAATGTTAATGGCTAATGGGGTGGGGGGAGGGGGGTTAACAAAATAAACTGAAACATAGTATGTATGACTTTAAATACTTACAGTACCACAAGAGACAATCTTGTTGCTGTTAGGAGCCCAGTCAATGCTGGTCACTCTTTGAGTATGCTATGGAAAGAATGGAAATTGACAATATGATAATTACTGTACTTCAATGTCATCTCTAAAATACATACACTTGTCACCGCAAAGTATATTTTCAGTGTGGGGGTATCAAAATTCTCAGTTGGTGACTGCTCTTTGATTGACAGCAAAGTTTGAAAATTCCAAAGAAGAAGAGTAGCTCACATTCCACACAATGCAGACAAAGTGCTTGGATTACAGATTATTGCCTTGTGTGCTCTCCAGGACATGACCTTATGCAATAAAATAGGCTTCTGTCTGCCCAAGGAGCATTAAACAGTAATAGGAGCTACAAGCTGTATAGTTAAGAGAATTGGAACTGTCTGGGATGATGAGATTTGCCCTTTAAGAATTTCTTCTTTTTGTTCACTTCAAATTTAAAGTTAAATCAATAGACACCAAAACATGTATCTGCCACATGTATGTTAATGTTGAATTAAAGGATTACACTGAACTAAACCTAGGTACAACTTATAAACATTAGAGTAGTGGACTGTGCCATCTTTTCCCCCAACTGGCCAGCCAGACATTTTTGCATGAGAAGTGGGGCCCCCTTGAGGGACCAGATGAATTCAAGGTAACAAAACATCAGTTCTCATTGCTATTTTGACTTTTTCACTTTTTTGCTTACAATACAAATGAAATAAATTTCAATGATAAATTTCAGAATTCTGCAAAATGTAAAATCAGTTTACCTCAGAGAGAGTATGAATGCACTCATACTTAGTTCCATTCTTTTTGTAGATCTTCACTTCATTGGAATTGAGAGAAACAGCAATTTCTGTGGAGAAAACATTAACAAATAGTGACTTTAGAAGAATATTATTCATGCATATAAAAATAAGAGAGAGAGAGAGAAAAAAAAAAAATTGTGAAATGTTTCCCACAGATTGGAAAAATGAGGAGTACAATTATATACCAAATAAACAAACAAACGTATATTAAGAAAGCTTTACATTCAACTTGCCAACTTGCCATTCACTTTTGGTCCCTAAAAATCTTTGTGAAAAACTATGTTTGAAATTTCATGTGGGTTTAATTTTTTTTATTTCATGGGTCTAATCCAAGAAAATGATGAAATTTGAGGGACTTTTGGGAATCCTCTTTAAAAAGAATGAATTGTATGGTCTATGTAGTGCTGTATACATGTGTAAAAACTTGTTCCCTGCACTAGATATCATGTATGTGTACTTACGTAATTGTGTACTAAAATGACAACATGGCTTGAGGAGAAGTCAGCAAGGTAGTACTAACCAAAGATATTATAAGCATAGATTCCAAACTTTAAATGGCGCAGTGACTCCTCATGGAGGCCAAAATATCGGGGCCGAAGTGCTGATCACTGTTCAGACTTTTGGCAAACAAACAGGCAAATAAATGTCTTACAAAAGTATTACCTGCTATTTTGGAACATTGCAAACCTAAGAAGTATCACTCCTCAGTAAATTCCATTTACAAGAAGTTTATCTCTTCCTTCTGGCATTACACATACACTTGCATATATTAATGCACAATGACCAGTTTGAAGTTTATAGACTTTTTCATAGGGCAGTTTCTATGTTATCTTCAAATTACAAACTTTTATATCCATGTTTAATTTCTCACGCACTCACAACAGGAAAGCAACTAGCTCCTGTGTTCTCTATGCATGCAGAAGTATGTGTCAAGTACTGTATTCCGGCGGATAATACACCGAAAAATGCACACTGTGTGTGTCGAATGCATTGTAAAAATGCACACAGGCTAACCTTTTTAAACAATGGAATTTTCTCTGATGAGGTCTTAGTTTTGTACGCAAATTGCCGATTTGAATGTTGTGCAGATCAAATTTACACTTCCACCCCAATATTTGCATCTCCATGAGGAGTCAATTTCCATGACAGTGTAGGTAAAGGAGTTTGGTATCTATGCTTATAATATCTTTGGTACTGACTACCATCCATGTTCAAGGGGTACAGCATATAAAAGCCATGATGTGGAGTGAAAATACAATTGATGAGAAGAACAGAGGATAGAGTTAAATCAGAACTGTTAATTAATTACCTCAATGAACAAATGTACGATCATGTAGACATGCTTCCCAACAGAAATGAACAACGTCGAACACATATGATGGTGTTCAAATTTTTCAGCTGCATGTTTCATCTTTCTAACAAATATTCAGTACATCTGATACTGTTGCAGTCTATTCTCATCATTTGTTCATTATGTATGACAGTAGTAAGAGAAAGAGTAAGAGCCAAGAATTAAGAATGAAGTCCAGGAAGTATGGGGCTACATTATACAGCACATGAACATTGCACATGTGGTGCATGTTTCTGCATAATACAAGCAGGAATCTGTGAAACAATGTCATATATTTGCATGACGATGTTCATGGACAAATGTATGATCGTGTAAACAGGGCTTAAAATCAGGTCAAAGATCAGCAAGGTCTCCAGTACCTTGTGCACAAAAACACAAATGAGACCAAAAAGCACACATGACATACATCTCATTTTAGGGATACAAATGCAATGCAGTGATTTTGTTACAAAATGAAATCAAAGGAAGGGGTGTCCTGCTTTTGAAATAATTTGTGCAGGATTTTTACAGTTTTGCAGGACTTTTTACTTTGTAGGTTTTTCTGTTGTAAATTCAGTCAGCTTATGAACAGACCTGTGTAGTAATTTACCACAGATATTTATTTCTTTGTAGAATGATCCCACTTTGCTAGACAAAGGTTTCCATTACCCCATACCTCTTCCAAGGCTCCAACACTCACTGTCATTTTACAACTAAGAGAACACTAAAATTTACAAGCTATTGTCCATTACAGTAGCATGAAGTCAACATTATCCAGGTAATCCTTACGTGACCTGTCCTTGTTCCAGGCATGGCAGGTTACAGGTTCGATACCAAACTGAAATTTTTCCATGTTCTTGTTATGCTCAGTGTCTTACACAGACTGTTACTTGAGTGTGACCTGAGTGAAAATGACATAAAAAGAGAATAAACAAAATTAATTCCATATTTTCTTTATAGTTTGTCATACTCGTAAATGGATGCATCCAAGCATCGTCAGATTTAAATGGGGGGGGGGGAAGAGAAGGGAACTCCAGGCTATAGCCCTGGGGTATATGCCTCTGTCCTTAACAGACATTTTATACGGTAATTTTGTGGTGGGGAAAGGACGGGGAGGGAGTGTGGAGTTAACATGTGAAACTATATCTATGCAGCGTGTCACCATCACTTACCTTCCCCCTCATGGTGTTATCAAGTGCACCTCCCCCCCCCCCCAAAAAAAAGGCTCCCACTTTGCCAGAAATGTTAATATTAATGCTTTGCAAATTGGAGCTAAGTTAGGAAGTACAAAATTAAGCACACATCAATTCTAACACACAAGATTAAAGTATTTTTAACAGCAGCTTTTGAACAAGTTATGTTTTGAATACAACAGCTCCTTGCCCTCTGGCATAGGTACCCTGGCAAGTTCTCCCTATAGCTATGGACCCCAATAAATCTGGTCTTACGTACACAATAGCTACATTCTCCACTCACCACTGTTCAGTATATCCTTGAAAAACTGAAAAATAATAACGAAACACTAGATCTTATATACTAATAGGCAACACAAGACAGAAAGAGCACACAGCGATATTTTAATTCTAGATTCAGACTGGAATCAACCAGAATGGAATACTGTACTTTATTGCAAAGTTAAATTATTTTGGTCAATAAAACTTGTGACATGAATCTTCCAACCTGTCAAGTGATACTTTGTCCAGAAGGACCATTCAATATGTACCATGCACTGTATAAAGTCAACAGTGCTTACTGAATCTGCTTCACAAGTACAGGAAGTTGTTTCATTTTAAAGTATTGTGGTAGGCATACTGTCATGTGCATATAGTCACATATGGCAGGAGGAGATACTAATTCCAACCTCCCACCTACCTTCCTCTGCCTGGGGGCCTGGGAACTGTCACCTGTTTTACACCATAGAAAGCACTACCTGAGGTACCTGTAGAATGTAAATGCTATCATAGCAAAGTGATACTAGCTCAAGTCTTACCATGGAGCTTATACCTGATTAGCTCCATTGTGATACCAAAGAAAGGTCAAAGTTCAAGGTAATTGTCTACTGTTTCATAGTATAGTTCTGTACAGTGTTGAGAAGGTTATTATCAATTCTGCAAACTACATTCGCTGTACAAGCTAATAAAGCTGATAGAGACTGTACTGGTGTGTGTTCTAGAACTACCATTACACAAAGACAGGTCTATAAAACCATGCACAGTTATATACTCAGTAAAAGTACATATAGGCTTAAGCTTGTTCATTTCTGAGGCTGTGAGCACTACTGTATACAATACCTAGAGAAGACTACGGTACAGGGCTGGATCATTCCTGCATCACCTAAAAGATTCTCCCTGGTAAACAGCCACTAGACAAGTAAGTCCCTTTATTTCATAACATCACATTAACTATGGTAAGTATTAAGATATATGTGAGGATTACAGTATATCTGCTGTGCAATGGAACGTTACAGTACACGTGCAAGTTCCGTATACATTATGTGTAATGAATTGTTAACTATTTTTTTAAAGTCTGCAGTGCACTGCTTTACTTCATTGAATGTCTTTCATATTGTATCATATATCAAGAAATAGTTGAGGTATTTAAGTCTCACCCGCATCTGCTACAGGTTTAGTCAAGTCTTCGTTTAGGTGTTAAGACAATGAGTCACTTTAAAAGGGGAAAGCAAACACGTGTCAAGCCCCAGTTCTTGCCTAGATACGATTGATCACTTTAAAAATCACGACACTTACGGTATTACCATGTCACTCTCATATTCACCCTTCAGATAGTGTACTCTTTCTGCAGAAACATGTTATGGGTGTGTATCTAAGTTTACATGTGCGTACTAAAATTTGGACGAAAGAGTTTCATGGAATACTGCACACACTTGAAATACTGCATGCACATGGACTACTGTACTTAGAATATTGAAGTTGTTGAAAGTCAAAATTGATGGACTGAACTTAGGGCAAAGGGTGTGTCAAGCCTTTAACATTCTAATTTAATTCTGTCCAAGTTTTGCAGCCCCTGTATACCCACTAACACTTACAGTATGAAATGTATATTGAATTGTGCGCACTACAGTACTTCTTATTTACATAAAGTACTTTCTACAGTAGGCGATACACTTTGGAAATATTCACAGCCAAGCTTTAACCAGTAAAAGATTACAAAATACTGTACCTGGCACATGCAGATTATGAGCAACAGTAGCAAGTTTGCGAACAAAATCACAAATGAACTGTATACAATACTGTACACGAAATGTAAATCTAACATTCTACAGGCATGGTATGTTGCAGTGAGTACATTGCAACTGTACAGTATACATTTCTTGTTTTCTTAAGAATTTATCCTTTGCAACTTGAGAGAAAGTTTCAATAGAAGTTGGGGACTTAATTATAAGAACATATATAGGGGAAACATTGGCACAGGCTCTATAGGGCCATATTTACATGAAAACATATTCCTTCTGGGTTAACTTTGCAATTTGTTATCTGCTTTAGAAGGTTTCACACCCTAAACCTGCAACTCTGAATCAGATCTTTCTTCTTCTTATTTTCCCCTCTATGTATGAAACTAGCAACAACTTACAGTAGATATTTATCACCATGGAAATGCCAAGTCCAGGACCACTCATTACAACCCACTCACTAGCCAAGCTTCTTGAAAGACCTCCCACAAATATGACACTAAAAATACTTGATGCATCTTGGCACAATCCAATCAAAAACCGAGATGCTCTGGCCGAGTACAAACAAAAGCACATCCCAGGTGCAGCTTTCTTTGACACAAATGAATGTTGTGACAAGTCATCTCCATATACTGTTATGCTGCCCTCTGCCAAACAGTTTGGAGAGTACGTTGGTCAGCGTGGTATAGACAACAATACTCATGTGGTCGTGTATGACACCTACAAAGGACTCCGTATAGCACCACGTGCTTGGTGGATGTTTCGGATCTTTGGCCACGAGAGAATCTCTGTTCTTGAGGGAGGACTGACTAAATGGATTTCTGATGGATACCCTATTACCAACAAAGCACATGACATCACCCCAAAGAATTTCACTGCTACATACAATCCATCCCTTAAGGTTGACTTTGAAGAAATTTATGCCACAATGAAAAATGGATCAACCCATCATGTGATTGATTCCAGACCTGTTGATTGGTTCAATGGAATGGACTATCCGGAAGATGAAAGTATGTAATGGTCTTAATTATATCATTCACCAACTGGCATATAAGAGGTAGCCTCCAAATTTTTTTCAGCAAAGAATCAGTATTAAAATGCTCAAATTCCTACTCCACTGATAAATTTTGTCATCACCCCCCATTATCAAGCAATCACACTTAGTGCTCATAACTTGTCAACCACTTACAGTATCTCATTTCCTGCTAGGTAGTACAGTAACTGAATGCTTTGTATAAATTTTTGGAAGTTTTCATATACCATTGATTAATTCTGAAACTGACATTATGACACATTTACAAAACTCTTGAAATTTTTTTCTCTCCTCTTAGAATGGAAAAGTTGGCATATTCCAGGATCTGTCAATATCCCTTGGTATAACTTTGTCTGTGATGATGGTTGCTCCATGAAGTCAAAGGATGAAATTGTTAAGATGTTTAAGGAGAACAACATCACCCTGCAGACAGACCCAATAAAGTCGACTTGTCGAAGAGGTATCTATGCGTGTACTGTAGCTCTGGCAGCCTTTGTGGCTGGTCGAGCAGACATTCCTGTATATGATGGCTCTTGGGAGGAGTTTTCACAGCGAGCAAAACAGGAGGAATATATGACAGACAACCAGTAATAACACATAACATTTTATTGGTGCATCTATGTACCTATTGTGCTTTTAGTGTTATTTAATACAGTATTTCAAAGATTTTACCATCGCAACTGAAGACAGGAAATTTTTAATTAAAGAAAATTTGTACGATATATTCAAACAATATTGAATCATTTGAAACTTTTTCTATGTTTGGTTGACAAAGTGACAACTCACTAAAAGGCATTTTCCAGGTAGCATTCTCAAGGGTCTTTCATGAAAGAGATGAAATGCCATTTTCAAAATAACTCTCTGGGGAAAATTTTTAAAAAATTTATAAACCAGAAAGCTAAAAGGCTTAGTGATTCCTTGCCTTGTTTTGCGTACTGTGGTTAGGAAATTGACCAGAGCGAAACAGACACAATCCA
>WURT03149502.1:0-11013 GCA_009936505.3 Holothuria glaberrima
TCGTTATCGTTATCGTTATCGTTATCGTTATCGTTATCGTTATCATTATCATTATCATTATTATTATTATTGATTATGACTCCATTGATAGGCATGAACTGTTGTAAGCGTGGAAAACTGCAATCCCATGCCATTTGATTACACTTTAGGACCTAACTTGAAAAGTTTGTCGACCAGTAACGATTGTCTGATACTTTCTGGTACCTGTGTAAGTCCTTTGAGACAGTCCATAATTTTTGCTCACCGTCACGGAAGCTGCCAATTAAGTACCGACAACTCCCTGTATTAATAAACTAAGCCCATTCCCTTTCCCAAACTTAAATGGTTACAATCAGGAGTGCAAGTAGGATTTGGTCTGGGGTGGGGATGGGGGATGTCAAACCACACTAACCCAAAGATGCCATAGACATTCCTAAGCAGCAGACCGCAGACCCTTTCCTGTTTATGTGGGGTCCCCGGAAGTTTTGTAATAAGGGTAATGCAGGTCAGGGACGTGGGGAGTGATATCGGATTATTTTTCAACGGAACCAGCGACTGGAACTTATGTTCTGAATCGCGTGCCCCCCCCCCCAGTTGCTTCGCGCCCGATTGCAAGGACATTTTTGACGGGCTGTATTTCGTTTTCGTCCTCTCACCATACTAGTTCCATTTTCATTACAGATACTTATACTGAGATACCAAAAATGTCCCAATCTATGCTATGGCCTAGCTTTCCTGACATATCCCAACTGAGTGGCAACATAGCAAATCGATATAAAACAATACATTATGCAATTCCTAACCTCGGTTACGAATAGTCTTTTCGAATCCCCAGAACCCCCCGTGCACTTCAGAACCTATAATATATTAAAGTAAAAGGACAGTTGGAGTCTTTGTGAGAAATAGATAAATCAATGGACGACCATTTCACAGGCATCTAATCATCTTAAGGTCTTTAGAATGGCAGGTCAAACGAAATTAACGGTAATTGTGTTACTTGCTAGGCTTAGTGCTGATATAAATAAACTTCAACTTCATCAACTTGATAAATAAATTAGAAGGCCCAACTGTCGAAGCTGGACCAAAGATGTGATGTGACAAAGGTTACAGGCAGTACCTGTCGGACAAACAGGAGGCCTATTTTAGGTAGGACAATAAACTGTTTAAATTTCTATTGAGCTTTTGTTGTTTTGATGCCATAGCTCTGTAGACACATTTGCATTATATCTGTGGAATTCACTATCATTTCGAATGTATTGGGATTTCTAGAGCGGAATTCACTGTATGCTTACTTGTTGAAATGTTGAATAAGCTAATCGCGAACGAAATTTAGAAACGTTTGTATACTGCTATTTTGTAACTACCGAATTTTATCATAGAATTAATTTGCTAAGTGGATTCCCGTGGTATTTTAAGTAGGGTGTTTTGAAAGAAAGCTTAAATCCGTGCGTGTGTGGATCTGAGTATGCATGTGCTTGAGTGTTGAGGGGTGGGGGGGGGGTAGGGTTACCATAGGCTTATTTATTTTCTGGCAAGAAGGACGTGGATCGCCGTCCAGGGGAAGGGAGTGTCCCCTCCCCTTTGGAATCTTTTTTTTTCTGTTTTCAAGGGCGTCTAGATGCAAAATGGTGTAATCTTTGTTGCTTTACCCAGTTTTCTTTAATTTGTACGAAGTATATTTTGGTTTTGAATGTCATATCCTAAAAGTCCTACAAAAGAGTTACTTTAAATGAAACATGGACTTAGCTTAGTGGTCAGAGCTCCGGACTTCGGGTTGTTAGGTTATGATTTCGAACCTCGAAAAATCAGAAGCTTCTCCGTTGTGCTGTTGGACAAAACACTTAACCCTCGATTGCCCCTCTCCACCCAGGTGCTAAATGGGGCCCCGTGAGGGACCTCAGCATAACTGTACGCCTTCCTTGGCTGCTAAATATGCTTCGGGATTGTTGGAGTGCGAGCCTGGTTCCAGTGAGCGGGCAGTACAGCAATATCTGTAAAGCGCGGCTGTCAGACCGTGTTGTCCGGTAACGAAGGTAGCAGACGCCGTACTCATTGTAGAGCAGTAGGTAGGCCCGCGGGATGCATTTTGCGGTCGCTACAAGTGAAGTAGTACAACTTGCAAATGTGGGACGTAGTAATCTATATTCCTTGTATTCATGAAGAAATACGAGGTAAGGTGCTGCTTTTTTATACACTACCCACGGCATCGGCATGTTACGTGGTCAGGCCTGTAGTATAATACGACCAGTAAACCTTTCAAAATATTTAGTCCGCAAAGCAAAGTGAGGGAAAACACGTCAGATCAAATTCTAAATTAAGAGGTTAGGCGACTCTACACACACTCGGAATTATTTTGCAACGTTTGCACATTGATAACTACATACATGTAAACAAATATACTGCGTATTTATTTTCCCTTTCAACTCAAAGATATAGTCGCTAGTATTGATATGTCAGAGGGGCACTTATTCTAAGTATTATGTTGAAATTTGCATTGAAATCCGATCCGTGGTTCTAAAGATATTAGCAGTAAAAGTTGTCACATTTTCAACCCAAAGTGAACTTGAGGTAAGCACATATGACATCATAACCTCATCTTAATGAGCAGTCTTTTTTCTTTAAACTTTACAACCAATTTCCTTTTCCATAATCTTATATTTTAGGAGAGTGAATACATGAGAGGTATGGGAATTTTACAAACTTTAAATTCCCCATGGGGAGCTCCAAGGTCAAAACAACAGACTGAAAAACAAAGGAAACAAAGCATTTCTTATCAATAGGAGGTGCACTTTTATAAAGTTGGGTAAAAAATTTAACCAACTTTTAACCAACACTTGGCACATATGTATATACTCAAAAATTGAGTAACGTTTGCCCAACAGCTGTTGGGTAATGCATTACATTACTTAGCCAAAATTGGTTAATAAATACTTTGCCCAACAGTGGCTGGGTAAAATATTTATCCAGTATTGGTTAATGAATATAGTTTAAATGCAGTGTTTTAACCAATCGTTGGTTGATTGATAAAGTCCGTTGGGCAGTCTGATGTTTCAATGCGTTACATGTTGTTGGGCAATTAACTGCTTATTTTGGGAAACCTTAATGGAGCATCTCAGAGAAGTTACCTTCTACAAGTTTTAAAAGCTACCGGCGTTGCTAATGTGAGCCGCATTCAAAAGAAGCAGGATTTTAGTTAGAAATATATATATATATATATATATAAATGATTACTTTGGTTCGGCTATTATATATATTCAGTGAGACTTTTTTGTTATTATTAACGATTAATAAAACAATTTTCTTCATGATATCTCAATTTCTCCTTCTTTATGTTGAATTGTACAACTGAGAAACATGGTTTTCTGCAAGAATCCACCATTGCCAACTTCAATTTATTTCAATTAGACCTGCAATAAGTGATAACACAAATCTCCTTTAAAAAATGGAATGCTCCATTCAGATGATAGGTATATAAACCTGGTGTTCCAATAGAATTTCAAAGCATTTTAAACATGCACTTTTCTCAAATTGTCTTAGCAAAAATTCACACATTGTAAGTGAACGTTTTGCAAAATATTAAATGTGAATGTAAAAATTTAGAAACAGGTGTTATTAAAAGAATTTATTGGCGGTACGTTAACCAGTGTTGCGTAGAGGAATTCACATAAACCATTTCACCAATAGTTGGTCAATAAGTTTTTCGGTTCTTCTGCCCAACATTGTGAAAACTTTTACCAACTTTACATTGCCCTGAAAATTTTACCCAGTTTTTTAAAGAGTGAGGTGATATAAACCCCTGCTTGCTGCAAGCACACCTCTGGTTACAAATGTACTTCATCATTTGCTGATATCTCGAGCACTCCATGTCCAAAACTGAATGAAAGTTTCACCGAATTGGGTAGATTTAGTTCCTCTTCCCTTTTTACTTAGTTGTCTTCTATTGAGCATATTTTTGGATTCATTTGTTTTTACATTTTTCCCACCAGTTGAAAAGTCAACTACGTCAGATTGAAATACAGTGGGCTGAAAAGTAGAAATGGTGGAAGCCGCCGTCATCGCAACGTAAAACACTCCGAAGGTAAACACACAGTATAAGTGGAACTCGTGGCATGACGGACACTTTTGACAGATTACGTAACAAATTTAAACTGAACGGTGGTTTTAAGCACTGTCTTCAATTGTACTATCTCAGAAGCAACCTGTTCATGAAGTGTGGAAATTTGTATCAGTCTTTAAATTCGGCTATTAACCTATATTCACAAAACACAGTTAAGTCAAATTTGGACTACGGTCTGTCCGTGAAAAGAAATACCATGAGACCAAGAATAAAACTGCTTACGTTTCTCTGTTGTTTCGTGTTGATTATGACATGGTTTTCTTTTTCATCGCTTCCCTGTTGTCAACTGCCTACAAGAGAAAGGAATAAAATTGTAAGCTTACCTTCTTCTCTTACGTCACTGACGGAAAACAGAAATGGAATACTAAACTACACTGACTGGCAATACAAAGAAGATCCTCATGAATATGTATATATTCATAATCCAACCGATCTATGCATGAGTGATGAGGTTTACGAAAGTCTGTTTCTCTTGATTCTGGTCGCTTCGCATCCCGAAAATGTCAGAAGGCGATATTTTATCAGGAAGACATGGGGTTCTCAATCGTTGTTTTATGTTTCTTCGAAGACTCGGACGGTTTTCTTGCTCGGGAGAGATTTAACATCTAACAGTACAACTCAAAATCAAGTTTCCCAGGAATTCTTTTCTCATAATGACATTCTACAAGAAGATTTTGTGGACACTTACTTGAATCTGACGATTAAATCGATCATGGGTTTAAAGTGGGTGTCTAGATTTTGTCCTAAAGCTAAATTTGTCATGAAGACGGATGACGATATGTTAATTAATATTGATAGATTACTCGCTTACCTACAGAGGGCTAGTAGTACAAGCTTTTTTGGCGGAAAAGTGGCCAAAACAGCCGTTATTCGTGATTATGATAACAAATTTTTTGTCCCACGTTCTGTATACCCTAAAGATGTCTACCCTCCTTATTGCGAGGGCCTTGGCTACTTAATGTCCCATGACGTGGTACATAAGTTGTATTTTACGTCTTTAACGACCCCACTGTTTCCTTGGGAAGATGTTTACATAGGAATGCTTCTTACCCAGTTACCAATCAAATTGATCAATATTCCAAATTTTTTTGCCGAAGGATGGTATTTTGATGAAAACGACAGAATAAAATTAACAAGATATGCAATATCAAAACTTCGAGCCTGTTTTACCTTTCATTCCTTGAGTCAAAATGAAATGCTCCAAATTTGGGAGATGTGGAGAAAACAACCGGTTCAATTTCCCCAACGCTGAATTATTTTTGATATGTTTAAATTTTCCGAAGGTAAGTAAACTCCTCTGGTTTAAATCTTGCTTTATAGGTCTACAATGAGTTTCTTCCAAGGTCAAACTGAAAAAACTGAAAAATATATTGTATGAATTGAGTAGGCCTATGAAGCAATGTGTTGAACGTGCTGAACGACGAGTAGCCAACAACTCGAAGGGGCTCATTGAGTTAAAACTGATTATTTTGTGACGAGCTTGAAGAACATCACTGCATTCACAATGCTTCTAACTAGCAACATAAGTCATGTATCACTTCCTAAAACTACCAAAAATGTGAAAATTGTGCTTTTTGTGGACGTGGGTTTCATACGATTAATACCTAAAGGTAAAAGTGTCTGGTCACAAATTTATAATAAATAGTTTAAATTATAAAGAATCCTTTCATTGCTGTTTGAATTGTATCTCAGATGTGAAGAGTCTCTTAGTTTGACCATTTACATCAAGATGGAAGTTAAACTCAACATGTGTGAAAAAATTATATGGTAATTTTAATAAAATGAAGTATAATTAGTGACTCATTGTTAGGATGAATAGAAGGTCCGTTTCAGGCAATAATAGCTGTTATGTTAATTTCTTTAACGATCTGTACCCATTTATTTATATTGATAAATATTTCGTGCCATGGAGGAAATTACCTCTCACGGGACAATTGCAGTATAATTTGAAATCACTATCCTCATACCCATAGGGGTAGGAAGCTGTTCGTGACTGGGGAGCTAAACCTTGTTTCGGATAGCGGTCCGGCGGAAGGGGGATGCTGGACGTTTGAGGGTCCTTAGATGCAACTTGGTGCATCTGTTTTGACAAATGATAAGGTAAATTACTGCAAACTTTGGACATTTCTTACAGAAGAGACAAATAAGGGTTCCCTTTGGAAAATTTTCGGATATTTGAGGGTCCTTAGGTGTAATTTGGTGCATCATTTTGGAAGAATTTTAAGGTAAATTACTGCAAATATGTGACATTTCTGACAGAAGAGACAAATAAGGGATTTTCATTCTTAGAAAGTGGTAAGGGGGGGGGGGAGCTGAAGCATACTTCAGCCCTCACGACTTTCGCGGGGGGGGGGGGCTGTCGCCCCCATCCCCGGCTTCCAACCCCATTAATTATACCCAATCAAGAACGGCCTTGTTGGCACGTGATATTTTGTTGAATTAATTAATGAATTTACACATGATAAATCATCGGTTACCCTGTGTTATGCAATGTTTTGTGTAGTTAACTACATGAAGAATACTTGTGTGAGGAAATAAAATGTTCAGGGACGTCGTTAGGGGAAGAACATTCTTCAGAAATAATGCTTCTTTAATTTTTGTAACTGAGTAGAGTGTAGCCTCTGGCTACTTAGGTCTTACTTTGCTATTACATTCAATTAATCCGACATATGTTCCAAATTACCAAAACCCTAGAAGAATTTTGCATCTGTAATCAGTGCGTACGCAGGATTTCTCTCGGGGATGGGGGAGGGGGGGCTTAAAGTATGTTGTGTGATTGTCGGCCTGGGGGAGCGGTCTAAGGGGTGTCCCCTCCCCTTTGTAAATTTTGAAAAAATTAGGTGTCCTTACATGCAATCTAGTGCCACATATGCTACCTTTTGAATTAAAATTTGTGTTACAAAATTAAAATTTGCGTATTTTTAGGATCTAAAAAAATGGCATCCGTGGAGGGGGGCGGCATGGCCCAATGGTCCCCTGCGTACGCCACTGTCTGTAATGTATTTTAAACAAACAAAAAATGTTGGTTAAATTAAAATTCCTTCATATATATTTCTCTTTTTTATTCTTTTCTTTCTAATCTTTTGGAACCACCATGAATCCAAAATGTGGAAGATTCGGACATTGCAACACCCCCACAGCGCTGCACCACAGCTAATCGCTAAATATTCGACCAGGGCCGGAGCCAGACAAGGTATTGAGGGGGGACAGTGGCGAAGCTAGGGAATTCGGTCAGAGGGGGAGAGAATGGCTGTAGGGGCGCTTTGAGTAGGTAGATACCCCACGGCTCAATACGGTAAAATCTAAAAAGGGTGCCTTCAGGCGATTTGAGTCCGTCAGGGAGGGGGTACCCCTGACTATATGGACGCACCGGTACTGAAGTTTTGTAGTTACTAAGTGGGCCAACTGGAGTAGGGACAAATGACCATAGGCGTAGAAAAAAGGGGCAGAAGTGATCGCCCCACCTTTCAGAGTGCTGGCCCGGCAAACATCTACTTTCGCCCCACCACTTTCATGTATTGGTACTATTATTTACATTGCCTATATAAAGCACCCCGACATGATGTTTTTCGATGTATTCACAATTTTCCTCTGTAGGTTGCATGTCAAGAGCATAAATTTTTACCGAAAACCTAATACAAATTTTGGGAGCTTAGCGCGGGATAGCGCCTCTCCATTGTAGCACATAACGGCACGCTAAGTGTAACTTCACCGATGTAACCTATGGTAAAGAGTATAGCGGTGCATACGTTTTAGAGAAATCCCTTTGCCCACATATGCTCATGATGTAACTTTTGTTGGTTTTTGACACTTCAGTATCTTATACCACGTGACTGAAATTTACAACTTACCAAGTTCATCAGGGGTGCATGGGGACCGTCCAGCCTGCAGACGGTATCTAGCCTGCGTTTGGAAAGACCATTGATCTCGCCTGCCTGCCGGCAAAAAAGTGCAGTTTCATAAAATAATGACTTGATAACTTATTAAATATCAAGCTCTAACCAGTGGTTGCAAAAGAGGGGAAGGAACAATTCTCCAGTCGAAGAATTTTTGGAGAATTTTCATTTTTCGGCAGTCATAGCCAAGATAGTGGATAGTTTAATCTAAGATGGCAATCATTCGCCCCGACGGTTTACATTTCGTTGCTCTCAGGGAGCGCAATCCTTAAAGACGAGCACACAATATTTGTGAATCTTTGCACGTTGTAGAGTTTCTTTGCTTTTCTCTTATCTACTTATAGGCCTAATTTGCTTTCCTGCTGTAAAATTGTAGTTTATAGTGAATGTCCTTCCGCTTGACTGAATAACCTAGACATAGGGCCTATATAACTATCCTACATCATAGGCTGATTTTTGTTTGTTAAGAAAAGTTCGTCCTCAATTGCGTATTGTTCGTTTGTATCTGGCCCTATACCATGGAGTTACCCATCTCGGAGATGGTAACTCCATGTTCCGAGGTCAGTGGTGTAGCCAAGGGGGTGGGGTTGAACCCCTCCCCCCCCCATGGCCAAGTTTGAGAAAAAATGGCAAAAAGTGATCAAAAATTCTCAAAATAAACTTTATTACGTTTAGGGGCACAAATATTGCACCATTTCGCATCTGAAGACCTAAAGCACAAAGGGGAGGGGACACCTCTCCCCATGTCACACTTCAACAACCCCCATGACACAATCCTGGCAACGCACATGTCCGAGGTGTTGACTCCACGCCTGCACAAAGTTAATCAAGTTATCCTCTATCGAGGCGGGTTCTACGTTTGATTATTCAATGCACAATTTGGGCGTCCTTCGAGGTTCTGCAGGCTATATTTATAAGAACACTTAATCATCAGCACTATGCTGCTACGGAATAGGCTGTGTCAGTGGGAGGGGCTGAACAGCGCTTGGCCGGGTTATGATGAAGTAGCGTTCATGTTTCATTATTCCAAAGCATGTTTTGCTTTGATTCGCGATTGATGTTAGTTTTCTGGACAATAAAAATGGTAATTTCTTATGCATGAACACACTTAAGTAAATAAAATATAATGAATATAGCACCATTTTGCATACAGCTCCTGCCTAGGGCAAACATTACAAAGCGAGAGGCGTAACATTTTAATATGATATTCGTATCATATTTACGATCCCCTTTGATGTACCGTTACTGATTCCAAACCAACACAAATTGCTTAATGGTGACGGTCGTGCCTAGCAAAGTGCAATCTCAAAAGGTCGTTTAGCAATTTAAGAAGTTAAATACAGGGTACAATAACGAACTTTTCACACTGAAACGTGCCGGGAATTAACACTAACAAATACCCGACAACTGACATAACCTTTGTCCTGCTACATAAAAGGGTATTGCAACATAAATGGTAAAGAAAACCAGTTATGTTACACATGTAAGTACAAACTACTATTTTTTTTCATTATCCTTTGTGAGCAGTCACAATTTTTTTCTTTAAATTTTTATGCATTGACAGACAACTCTTGGGAAGGGTTTGTGGTCCCCCATGAGCCTTGAGCCCCCCTAAAAAAGTTAAAGTCTAAGCGATCTGAGAAGTAATCTAAGATCTTATCTAGACTGTAAGGGCAGTGAATGGGGTGAAGGAGGGGGCTCTGCGATAATACCGTGTTGTACGCTATGCCCTCACAGATAACAAAAAATCTCAATGTTAACAGTTTTTGCAATAGCTGAACTCAAACTAAGCGTTTGTCGATTTTATGGTGTAAGAGAAGGTTGTGGGTATGTATATATGGGTGTTCACAGAGATGGTGACAGTGTCCCTACAGTAATAATAGACACCCCCACTCTCCCTGCTTTCCTTTTCATACTGTCTTTCTTTGTTGTTTTTTTTCCTAGTACATCCTTCCCCACCGCTCATCTTCTATTAATCACCCCCTTTCCCCTCCCTCCTTCCGACATTTCCTCCAGAGCCTGCCTAACTCAATCAGGGCCGTAGCGAGCGGGGTGTGGGGGGTGTCACACCCCCAATATTTGGTCGCCGTCGGCAAATTTTCGGTCTGTCGGCAAGAAGGGTGAGAGGGGAAGGAAGAGAGGAGAGGAGGAAAAGAAGAGGGAAGGAGGGAAAGGAAAGGGAAAGAGGAGTGAAAGGGAAGACGGAGAATGGTAAGAAAAAAAAAGAGAGAAAAAAAAAGGAAAGAGAGAACGCGCGGACAGTCTGTTATCGGCTATTTCGATTTTCGGCTCTTCATCTAATTGGCCCATTCAAGTTGAAGGCTCGTCGGCAAATTCATCATGCATGTGACGGCCTTATCAACGGCCGTCGGTGTAATTGGGCGAGTGACCGAGTTCGTCGGCAACTCGGGGAAAAAAGGGAATTTAAGGCTTCCGTACAGGCGCGCTTTTTCGGGTCATATGACCTGTGTTTTAGCCAGCCCTATTTTGGCGACAATGTCCCATTAACGGCGACAAATGTCGCACAAAAAAAAATCTGAGAAGCAAATTTTACTCGGGGTGTAAGTTTTGACAAAATCAGGATCACCAGAATAATTTTCCCAGTTCCTTGCTGTAAGCATATCATATTGATCTGCCTTAATTCCGACAGGACTTCCCAATTCACAAGCCTTTATTTTAACCTCCGAGCCCCACTACCCTACTTTCATCTCGAAGTTAAGAAAGTAGACTAATTCCGTGCATAACGTCCGCGGCGCAATATTTTTATGTAGTAAAATATTTGTCACCAAGATTTTTTGGTTCCTCATCAGGGCAGAAATACACTCAAATATTGCTTCATTTGCGATCTAGGATTCCCCTCCCCTTAGACCCTCCCCAGGCCACAGATCAGTGTCGCATTGAGCAAACGTCCTATCTAAAACACTGCATATGACATTTTTGGAACACACACACTTTATGGACATTATACCTCACTTTTATCATCACCATGTGATCAACAGCACCCAATTGCCATGGAGAGGG
>WURT03149513.1:0-11013 GCA_009936505.3 Holothuria glaberrima
GCCCCCCCCCCGTCGGGGAGTCTGCCACCCCCCCCCCCCCATCTGGCAAACTCCTGGAGCCACCCTGCAGTTTAAATGAGGTCTGGACTCTGGAATCGGGCAAAAATCACCGCCCTCTCTGAGAAAAAAAGGAGTTTGGCCAAGGAGTTCGCTCAGCCGGGTACTTCTGACCCTGTTATGCAACTGATTTTTGTAATTTAGAACGTTTTGTGCTAGAAAGCAATTTAAAAAGTTGTCCACCGGCCGTCCGAAAGACAACCCTGGGCCTACTACTCCATACTCAACTGTAGCTCCTCTCAAGAGATCTCGACCCCCCTTCCCCCACAGACCCTTTCTTCCCCAATTATTCGTAAATTACTGCTTGTTTCGAAAATGAAAAGTAAAGCAATTTGAAGGCTGGTGCTTTTTTAGACAGACGGTACATAACCGCAAATGTCACTACAACATGACGGCAAACTCGCATACCCTAACTGGGCGCAAAGAGAGTTTGTAGTAACTATGCATGTCGGCATTCGGGCTCAAGTACCATTTCACTGAACCGAAGAATACGAGTACTGTAGTCCTATAAAGGAGAGCGAGACAGTGGGAAATTTAACCCTGATTTTTTATCTCACTGAAACTGTGGTGAGAAACAGAATGCTGATCAGATATCGTATCTCATTAAGATACACAAGCTGGTCAAATGAGAATGCAAGTCCAAGGAGAACATGTGCTTTTCTTTTTTTGAAAAAGTAACATTACGAGATACTCAACAAGATTCAACATAAGTATACCGGACTCCTTGCGATTGCAGAGGGTAACAGCACCCTTGCCATAATGTTTAATTCATGTTTGCCAGAAATACAGTTTTCTAGAAAATAACAAATTTTGTGCTCGAATAGAAAGAGATATGCTGTTGCCTCCATCCCCTATCTTTCATGTCTATTTCATATTAATTCGGTGAAACACCTCATTACAGATATGCAATATCTGAGCACGTAAATTATTCCCTGTGTAATATCCCATTCCCTCTAGTGACATCCTTGCGCCTTCCAGCGATTCTCCAAACTGTAGCTCGCCTCCCCGAAGTTTTTTCTGGACCCTCAGAAATGAAGGTCTACTGCATAACACACCTTTCCATGCGCCTTATACCGTCCGTGCGGCAATTTTTTTGTTGTGTCAATGTGAACACTTTTACCGGATTGCCGTTACCGTTGCCGTTGCCGTCGCCGTTACCGTTAACGGACAAGTGTGAACGTACCTTTAGTATGCACATCATTGGAATGGACAGCAGGTACTAGTAACAAGCGCGTCTATTCGTACTCACGTCGTATTTACAGTACAGCCCACGTCATTCACTAGGGAGCTTTAGATTGCACGACGCGGACGTCGGCTACGACGTAGTGACGTCATGTAGTAATAATGAGCATGCGTGTACGTGAACTTCGCGTTGTCGGTGGAATAGACGTTTTCGGAAATTCAGTGCTCCGGCCGGGTCACCCAGTCAAGGTGTACCATGGCAACTTGCATGTGCATAACTAGTAAGGACCTGGGGGTACCCTGGCTAGTTTAAAACACACAAGCACACTGTTAGCGTGGTACACTTCACCTTTGACCCACTTCCATAATGCATTGCGTTGAAACATTTCCGAAAAGGTCTTTTCTACACCGGGAGTCGCTCGATTTGGCGTTGTGGCGAGAACGGCAACGTGAGACAGCGTATGACGCCATATGATTGTGTTGCCATGCCGATTGTCGACTGCAACCGCCTGCAACTCTTCTGAACTAAGCCGACCTTAACATGGATGTTATCCAAGAAGGAGATCTATCGAATTCGGTAAGTTTAAAGGGAAATATTGCGTTAAAATGCATCAATGTGGCATGCAAAGAAAATACGCCAAATGATTATCAAAGCATTCAGTCTCAATGATAAATAGCAATAGCTTTATCTCTTTAAAATATTATGAATTGCAAGAGTTCTGAATGTTGCATCATTTGAAATTTCGAAAGTTCGGATAAATAAGTTATTTTTGTGCAGAAAATAACAGAATTTATTCCTGTGGGAATCTTATTTTTTTAAAAGAAAGCTACGTAGCTAGATACCCTCATACAGCAACATAAATTCATCGTCGTTCATTATGACCAAAGACAATTGGTTCACGAACTCATTATATAATATATAATGTAACCATTAACAGCAGTGGATTTGGGCGTCTGCTACTTAAACGAAGTTAACGAATATCACCACGCGATTTTCATTCCTCGTCGTAGAAATTTAAGGCGCAATAGTTTCATGGCACGGACGTCAGCGCGACGACGTGAGATGTGGGTAAAACGCCGCGTCTCCCTTGCCAGCGTCGTGCATTCTCAAGTTCCCTATTAAGAATAGGAAGCTTGCGCCAAAGGTCAAAAGATCAAACTCAGCTAACGCATTAGCTGTTCTGGAGGACAGCGCGCCCACGCATCACATTGCTTTATTTCATAACCTAACAGTCCGGGAGAAACCCTCGAAGGAGGGTGCACAAAAAACCCTCCTTCGAGGGTTTTTTGTGCACATGGGGCCGCCATTATCCACAATGCATTTCACCGGCGCCATACACTGTGTGCGGCGCACTCAAAATCAAACAAGGGAAAAGTTTAGGTCTTAGGGGTACATGAACTTTTATCAATATGTTAGCTTGACAAATTTTAAACGTTTTCACCGAGGGGGATTTTTTGCCCACCGTGGAAAATTTACGAAAAAGACGAAAAAAACCAAACGAGTCTGTAGGTTTGACACGCATACCAGACGTTTACATATATTACAACAGTGTGCAATATTCGCTAGCTTCAATGCATCACTAGGCAACGCCCTACGCTCTAAAGCCCGCGAAGTTTGTATTGCAAGATGTACACACACTGTATGTACTATATACGCAACGTGCAGGAACTTGGCGTATGCGGTATGCAAGCACCTCTATAGGCTACTACGTTAGCTAGGCCTGGTATATGTGAATCCCGGCCTAACGTAACGTTAGGCCTAGATATCAGTTGAAATCCTCTTTATATTCAGTCTGAGCTTTTTTATTTTGCACGGAGTAGGCCTGCGGGTGTAAATCTTACCCATTTGGTGAGGCAAACAAAAGTCTAAAAGAAGCTGGGCAGATACTTTTCACATTTGGAGTCTGCAGTATTGTACGCAGTAAATTTATCTCAGAGTGCATGTTGGCCGCACGTAGCCTAGAATTGAAGCCAGCATTGTCAAGCAATTGCAACAGTAAACATTGCTCGCAAAAGTAGTGTGTTCAGATTGATGCGTACGTCTGTGCCTACAGTGAATCGAGTCGAACTTAGCTGTTTAAGTCATTGGATCTGTACGTTGGTACAGTGAAAAAAAACGACTGGTTATACTCTAGTCAAGTAAACAAAAAAACGAGCCCTCAAAGGAGGGTTTCTCCCGGACTGCCTAACGTCCGGGTGTGTTGTTTGTCCTCCAGAAGGTGGTTGCGTTAGTTGAGTTTTGCACGCGTGCAAGGTCCCTATACACTGGACCACGCCTAAAGGTGTGTTGACTTCTTATGTGCTTACTACCGTGACGGGGTAGCAATTCGTGCAGCCTCGGTATTAAACGCACAATATATAGCGCATCAAGTTTAATACACAGAGCTAGAGAGAAATGTATTTTGTGTATATCACCCGCAGGCTCACCATGCTTTTCTTGTAAAGTTTTGCATAATTGATTAATGCGTATGGCTATCGCTAAATGCAATAACGTGCATGTTAAATTGACACTTCCGCCCTGATATTTGGGTCTCCGTGAGGAGTCACTTTCCATAGCAATGTCGATATGGGTGATTCAACAAATAAGGGAGTCAGTAGATTTGGTGTCCCACTTTACAGTGTGACATATTACACCTTTATATTGGCTGTGCAAAAAAGCATTTAAGAAGAGGATGATGGTCTCAGTCACAAGCTTTGGTGGTGCCTAATATATTCTAAAATGAACTAAACATATCACTAACTCGTTATGATATTTTGTGCAAAAAATTATTTTTTTTCCAGTATAAATGCACAAGGGCGTGACATTTACAAATTTAGTAAAGCGTTTTTCCTTATTACAATGAGCTGTATAAAACCTCTAAACCTTGAATAGGATGTATCTAAGGAAGCATTTGAGTACTACTTTGAAATATATGCATCTCTACTAATTCTGTTTGTGCAAAATGGAATAGCACTGTGAACAGAGTACAGATTTCCCGTGTAAAACTACGTGTAAATTTTTAGTGTCCCACCGCAAATATAAATTTGTTATTTTACTACAATTGTACCTGAAATATTTAAAAGTATATTGATGTATTTTCAAGTACTACATAGTCACTATTTAAAAATGTAAAGTTTGCCCAATTAACAAAGCTGTGCATAGTAAAATTTTATGAAGTTTCACTTAGTAAACGGGACACCGCGGGACACCAAACGGTGTCCTGCTTTTCAGGGGTACATTTTCCACAAGTTCAACCCAATCTCCTCATTTTATGCATTTCCATTCCATAGAAGATCAAAAAGCATACCATGTACAACGTTGCACATCTATTTTAAGAGGACGTAAATTATGTTTTCAGTATTATATATCAAATCTGTTTTTGGTGTCCCGTTTACACGAGGAAAATGAGCGTATTTGGAACCGTAACTATTGTTAGGAATATTTTTTTCAAACTCGTGACATGATTTGCACTTTTCCTATACTCAAACATAATATGAAAAGGTGAAATTTCTTGTTAGCCTTTTCATTATGGAACTGGAAGTTTTACCCAAATGTCACAAGTTGGCTTCCCTATTTACGGAATCACCCATATAGAAGTTTAATATCTTGCTTGTAATATCTTAAGAAACAGTTATCGACTTACATCACTAATGAACATCATTCATATGGAAAAAACATTTCAACACCGTTGAATTTTACTACTGGGTTCTAAAATGCTAAATTTCTCCCTATGAGACACCACTTCACCAAGTTTGTAGAAAATCTGGTTGTAACTGATACCATTTTTAAAACCTTTGGCTCTCTGTCGTTTGATCTTTAATATCGGTTGCCATGATAACAAAATAGTATGGTAAAACTTGTCGTTCCTAATATATATTTCAAGTTTCCTATAAGTGCAATGTTTTCTTTTGGAACTGTAGCCAGAAAATGATTTCTGCATAATTTGACCTTTGGCCTCTGACCTTTGAATCTTACCTCTGACCGCTGACCTCTTCCTCCGGGGTTTGCAAGACACAATTTCCCACCCTGGGGTACCTTCCCACATAGTTTCAAGAAAATCGGTCCAGCCGTTAAGCAGCAGTTTTGAAGATTAGAGAATGTGTATTCGATCTTCTGTCACGCGACCTTTGACCTTGGTTGCCATGGCAACCATATATTTTGTTAGTACTCGACACGTTCATCATCTGTGTGAAGTTTCATGTAAGTGGGATGTTTACTTTTGGAATTTTACTAGAAAATACTAAAAATGTGAGTTTTACGTAACTTGACCTCTTACCTCTGACCTTTGACCTTTACTTCCGAGGGTCATTTAGACACAAGTTACTATACTAGGAAATTTCCCACCAATTTTAAAAAGAATCGGTCCAGCCCACAAGGAGCAGTTCAAGGTACAAATTTTCACTTTAATAAGTATTATCACGTGACCTTTGACATTGGTTGCCATAGCAATCACATATTTTGGTAGTACTAGACACGTTTATTACATGTGTGAAGTTTCATGTCAATGGGGTATTTCTTCTTGGAGTTATTGTGAAAAGAGTGATTTTCACTAAGTTTGACCTTTGACCTCTGACCTTTGACCTTTACTTCCGGAAGTCAGTGCTGCACCGGGGTTCCACCTAGGTCACCTTCCCACCAAGTTTGAAAAAAATCGGCTTTACTGTTTAGGAGATATTAACAAAACAAAATTGGACTCACACACATGCACACACGCATTCACGCACTAACACACATACACGGACACGTTTTGACCCCTCCTTCAGTTATGGACTTCTGGTCACCCCGGGAGTACCCCACCATGGGTTAGCCCATTAGACTAGTAACTTGGGAAAATTAACTGTTACCATGGCAACGGTTGCTATGTTAGCCGGCATTGCCGTATTTAGGCCAACAGACAAAGTAACTACAATATCTCATCCTCCTTAAGGAGCGATGAGATAACAATAAAATACATTAAAAAAATATTTCCCCTATTGGAAACCAGATATACATCAACGTTTTTTTGAATGATTCATCATCTGTACGTGCTAACAGATACGTGTACGTAATTTGATCAACACTGTTGTAATTGCATTTAGATTGTGTAGTGAGAAGGACGTTACCATCCGTTTACGAATACCATGTTAATTGCCGTCTAGCTTTTTTGTTGCCATGGCTACCCTTGCTTATCAACTCGGTTCTCTTACTGATGTAGTTCTTTAGCCGTAACAGTTCGAGCTTTTCATCTAAACATAAATTACACTTCCCCGATTTTCTCCTATGTGTGTTTGACTTCTTCAGGATCTCCCATTTTATAGCGTAGTCTTGGTTTTCATTTTTCAACTCCCAAACATACTTAGATAACTCTGTTTCCCTTTGATAAACAATGTTCTTAAAGGATTTTTTTATGGTTTTTAAACCTTTCCTTAAACGTACCACCCGCTAAACCTACATATGAAGCCGACGTGTTCTCTGAATTCACTGTGGCTTTGTACATAACCTGGGAGGACAAGCATTTCCCCCTCATGGAGCATTCCTCATGCTTTCTATAGTTGCAAGCCTTAGCCGGTTTAAGAGGTTTTGCAATAATTTGTCGATTATGCGACTTTATAATTGACCCGGTATTTTGCATGCAGCTATAGCTGACCTTGAAGCAAATTCTGTTAATATTTTGTGGAGTCTACTCCCTGGGGGAAGTGCTTATCCAATAGTTTGAGAAAAGTGCCCGCAATACTTGTTTTAACGTTTTTACTAAATGACGGGTTAAACCAAATGATCTTTCTCTTTCTTCCCCTTTTCTTGTTTTCCCCGGTTACACCTTCCTTGGTATCAAATTTCTTATACTTTACCTTTTCCTTGTATCCGCTCTTCTTCAGTGCTTCATCATAATCGGGGCTGCTCCATTAAAGATCTCTTGATTAGAAGACAGGGAGGACAGCCTCTTTTGAATAGCTTCCGGTACGTGGCTTATGATTGATTTTGGGTGGTTTGACAGGATATTAATGTAGACTGGTTGGTCATTTGGCTTCCTCTATGGTTTATGGGTACAGGAGTTGAGGTCCATGCTGACATCTGGGTAATCTACTTTCTTCACATTGTTTTGTACTGTGATCTTTAGCCCGAAAGATTGAAAATCTTGATAGTTTCCTTCCTCATTCTTTCTCATTGTGGCCCTGAGCAGCCTCGCACCACTCCCAATCCATCATCTCTGTAGAGCCCTATGCTCTCTGCTCTGAGTATGGACAAACCAACAAGCTCGCACACTTCCACGCCGTCGTGACCTCCCATCGCTACACCGAAGGATCTCCTTGCATCAATCTTTACCCATGGTTGGCTCTTAATGTCATACAAAAGCTTTTTTCTGGTGTGCTTGATAGTCTCATACTCGGCTTGTGAAATGTGGATGAACTGTTTGGCCCATGTCAGGGTGCCTTTGAGCAGGCTTTTCGTAATTGACGGATAAAAATCCACGATGTCAAAAACTAGAAAAGTCAAGTCATCTTTCTTATCTAGGGTATTAACCCATTCAATGACTTCGTTTGTATTTCTCCACTGATTAACAGGCAGTGATGATCTGATATGGGTATTTATTTTGTTCAATATATATTTGGCTACCTTACCAACTTCGCTCTGTGTCGGATTGATGAGCCTGCATTTCGGTCTGTTTTTGAAATTTTCTTTGTGGTCTTTTAGCGTTATGAACGCTTACTCTCTGGGCGTTGTGTCCAGCCTGTCACTTAAGCGGAGCTTCTTTACAATGGCTCGGAATTTCCTGTCAATTTCGGTACTTGTATTTTCGTCTGCTAATTTGTATTTTTTGAGTAATATCCTCATTAAGGAGTTTCTCATCTGTTTATTTTGTACATGATCCTTGACTTATCGGCTTGTATTATGAACTCGTCTGAGGACGTGATTTCTTTCACGCCATTTCGTAAAGTTTGCTGAAATCTATCATTCACTTTTCGAAATCCAAAGTCACTTACCATGTTTACTAAGTCTGACTCAAAATTTGCCATTTCCCTGATCATGGGTGGTGTTCTTTTTGATCTTATCCCACAGTTTTCCTCGATGGTCTCATGCCTGCTACCGTCATCATCACTTTCCTGGCTCTCTGAATTCAGAAGGAAGAAAGCCTTGCACCTCATTTTAAATACAAGCTCTATCTTCTCGATGATGTTCCTCGTGTATTAGCTGCACGATGGTTTTGGAATATTTTTACTCGAGTAGTTCAAAGTAAACAACTCTATATATATATATATATATATATATGAGTCAGTAAACGCTGTATTAAAAAGTCGCTCAAAGACCTTATAGTAGGCCAGCCATTGGCCTGAAAAGGCTTAAAATAAGTTATGTGGGCATTTTTTAGTACAAGCAGTCACCCCTGCTAAATCTAATCTACATATAGTGACGATTAAAGTTGGGGGGCTGGCACGTGTTAAATCGATTTTGGGGTCATTTTTGGCAAAAATGTGATTTTTATGATTTTTGTGTATTTCATATTTCTAAATAATTTACTATCAGAAAGATATAAATTTTAGCTGATATTAACTTTATTTTGGCCAATATTAACAAAAAGAAATTACAAAAAAAAAAGAAAATAAAGACAATCTGGAGTGGAAAATGGCCGATATCTCGAAATGGTGTTCTAATGATGTACGATATTTCCAAAGTGGGAAATTCTCTTACAAAATTATAAAGAAAACATAATATTGGCAACAAATTGTTGAGATGTACTGTTAAACCTTAGCAATTAAGATATAGTGACCTTTAAGGTCCATACTACATCGTTCTAAATCATACAAAACGTGAAATTTTGATGGCTTTAGTCAAAAAATGAACTTGTGTAAATCTGAGGCTTTCGTTTGACCAACAAGGTACCACTTAGAACGACTGGACTTTGTCTTGATGTGGACATGTCTTGATGTATTTTCAAGGAAAACAATAGTACCAGAACAAACAAAATAAAGACTTTTTGGAACAAAATGTGCCAAATATCTACAAATGATATAATAATATACGTTTTATAGTTTAGCTTGAATGTATTCGGTAAAAGAAAACATGTTTAGTGCAATTTGCAAATGCAGTATTTTGAACAACAGTCAAGTACCAAAAACATACTAATCACTTCAACTGACTGGATATTAACTAATTTTGACGTCACAGTGCATTGAGGTCATTTTGAAGGAGACAAATGATATCAAAACAAGGAAAATAAAAGGCTTTTTGGCGTGAATATGTCAAATATCTCAAGATGATGTAATGATCTACGTTCTATCTTTTACTGAAAGTTAGCCAGTACAAAAAAACAAGTTGAGTGCAAATGCAAATGCAAAAGTAACTTTGAAAAATATGCGAAGTAACATAACATGCTAATCAATTTAAACTGACTGAATTTCAATTGCTATTGACTTGTGTTGACGTCATTTTTGAGGGAAACAATGTTAGCAAAATAGCAAAAAGCATATTGTGAATAAAATTTGCCAAACATCTCAAAATGACGTAACTATGATTTAAGTTTTATTTTTGCTTGAAGTTAACCAGTTTAAAAACCAAACTTAATGCATACGAAAATGCAGAACTTTGAATAACACGATAACATGTCAAGTAACAGTTCATACTAATCACTTAAAACTGTACCTTAAACCAGAATTAGAAGGATCAGTATATCTTTCGGAGGGTTGAAAAATAGTTCTCACTCATCCAACTCATCTTCATAGCTTACTCGCTTGCCGATAAAGAAAGCCCTTAAAAGTATGCCCCCAATTGAAAAATCAATGGTACTATACGTTGTGATGTTTTCCTCGTTCAACCCAGAATGCTTAATTTTGTTTCCTTTTGAAATTAAAAAGTGAGATTACTTTAGAAAAATAACCTTTTCTTGCATAATATGCGATGTGAAGAGAGTGTTTGCCTCATCACGGTCAAGTCACTGTGTAACAAAAGTCATTTTGGGACAAGGTGCAGTGACTTTAACATTTATTGAAAAAATACAAAGACTTTAATACCAATATTACGTAGGTAACATCACAAATTATTGTGCAATGTACCACACTCAATTGCTAGAAAAAACTAATTCACATTTATATATCAGAATAGGATACCGTGTAAAGATGAGAGTTTGATCAAAGAGAATTATAATTTTTTCAATCTTTGTAACTTATGCTATATTTGACTTAAGGTATAATTTAATAATCCTTGCTAACTCCTGAACTTTTACCTGAGGTTTTGCCCTTACCATGCCAAGCAACCTTCTGTACCACATCCACAAGCATTCATACAGCGCTGGCCACTCTTAAAACATTTGCAGTTACTGGTCTTACATTTGGATTCACACCCACATGTAACAAGCTCTATACACTTGGCAGGTATACTTGGGAGTCTATTCCAGATGATTTTAAGACCATCAGGGCTCTCCTGCCATCCCAACGTAACTGATGGAGGATCAAGGTACACGTCTAGTTCATTAGCTCGGAGCCACACCTTCGCTTGGTAGTTGGCACGAGAGAGATGTAACTCCGGTGCATCCTTAGATGGAGGTTAACTTTTCTAAATCCACCTTCCCCTTGTCAAACATACGCACTCTTGCATAGTTAACTCCATTGTTGACTTCCTTTGCATTGTACACCCTGCAAACGAACTCTTCAACACCTTTCATATCGCCATCTCTACCAACACCATGTAGTAGCTCTGGATATTTGAAGTATACTTCCCAGCACGTTTTCTTACCATGACCAATAAATGATGAAACTGTATCACACCCAGTAAGCGCATGGAATCCTAGGATATTCGAAGTTACTTCATTTGGCAAATGT
>WURT03149535.1:0-11012 GCA_009936505.3 Holothuria glaberrima
TATAATGGGAGGGGGAATGATGGTTTTACCGACAGTCTTTGGTTGGAGGGCCAAGCACCGTGACTCACAGTCGCTTCCGTTACTTAAGTACAGGGATTCAGCACCCAATTAATGTCTTACGAAAGGGTTGGCATGTTACATTGTGCACATGGGATTTTTAGTAATAATTGTACTAGTATTGTTTCCCAGCAGATTTGCGTGAAATACCGGGAAAGTGGTACTGCATAAGCAGTATAAACGGTTCGCACCGTCGGCTAAGAGATTGTTGCCAATTAGGTTTCTAGTATTTCTGCACTAATGAATTGCCTTGTGGGCAGGATGAAATGGTCTCGATCAGGGGCGTCGTGCAAAAACAATTTTATTCTTGTGGGGGGGAGGTGAGAAGTGATGACTAGGTGAAGGAAAATGTGGCGTTATGGGAAAAAAATTGATGAGGAAAGGCAAAAGTAGTGAAACCTAGGTCAAACCTTCAATATGTGCGATGACTAAATGATTATTTTCCAGATTATATTGCAATAATAATAGTAATTATGACTGTTTTGAACTGATTATTATTTTTTCCAATTTTTCGAAAACTATCCATCAGCTCATGCAGAAAATTTATCCTACTGTACCTTTTAGCAAACTTTTTTCATTACTTATGGTGAAGTCCACAGGGGTTCCATGGTCTCCGTCCACTGTATTTATCTTAACATTCCGTACCTCCGAAAAAAGGCTTAGAAAACGATTACAATTCTACCTCTAGATAAAGTTTTCTTAATGGTAACGGGTTGAACTTACTGTGGGACTACCTGTACATAACATGTTCAACGACGGCTGCATCGATGGCACACTTGGTTCTTTAGTTATCAGCCAATAATTATTAAACGCTTCGAGTAACGTATAATCGAATATTAATAGCCACACAATTGCCATCATCTGTCCTCTGTCAGCAAAAATCCCATTTCCTCGTAGAGTTAATCTGAGTTAGATGAGGTTTAACGGCTCAGTTTCTAACCAATTGGTTTAAGTCAGGCCGGCTACGGCCTTTTTTCACTTCGTCAGTTCGTGGCTCCCTGGCTTGTTTTCCCTACTCCATTGCTTATGCTGAGCACCAAGCAGAATGACAGTAGGTTCCATTTTTAAAGTCTTTGGTATGACCCGGCCAGGATTCGAACCCCGGGCCTTCCGGCTGCAAGTCGGATGCTCTAACCACTTGACCATGCAGTTGGCCATTTCCTCGTAGGCCTTCAAGAAATTTATTGCTGACACTGTTTTCCTTTAACGTCGCTGATTTAAGTTCCAGAATGAATTAACTGCAGCCTGCTTGCATGATTTCGCTCGGTCAGGAAGCGTCACTAACACCATCAGGTCGCTCAGGGGTGTTTGGGACATGCTCGTCGGTTCGTCCGCAACGAAATTTCTTACCAGTTGTAATGCTATGTATATTTGACATAAATTTTCAGGCGACATGAGCTTAGGATGACAAAATATCTTCAAATACTGTATTCAATGGCATTACCAATCCCGATATGTCGTCTTTGATGCATTTCCGTGTGAAAAATCTGCAACAACCGTTGACCATTACAGAGCAATTGGCAGGGGGTTCATACTTTTTTAGTCGGAAATGACTAATTATGACCATCTCACCATTTTGTCCACATACCACCCCTTCCAACCAAAGATAACTTGCATGAATTGGAAGAACAGCCTTTCCCAGCAACTTGAACTAACAATGCTAGTGGGCAAACATAACTCAATTGAGCTATATTTTTCGAAAACAGTTAACTTCTTATAATGACTTGATATGTGAAGAGTTTTCAAATGCATTTTCAGACAAAATTTTATGACAGCCTTAACAAAATTTGGGGGCCTGTGCCCCCTGGGCCCCAATGGGCAAGACGCCGCTGGTCTCGCTGCCCGTATACGGTTCGAGGACCAGAGCCCCACCCGTGTTAGAGGTTAAGTGAGCGGGTGAATGATCGCTGTGAAGAACTACACTTTCTTGTGTATGCTATAAGTTACATTGCGAAAGAGAAAAAGTTCCTTAAGAGGAGACAGTCTTCCTTTACCAGAACAAGGCACCCACTTAGCACATCTGTACAGTTTACTTTTTCACACTGTCTCCAAAACAAGGTAACTCAAGTCGACTTTTAATCATACTACAGCACATATGAGCTGGTACAGCTAGTATTTAATTATGCAATACTTCAACATTTACAAAAGTTCTTCTTTTGACATAAATTATATATTTTGTGCTTTTAGTGATTACATAATAGGCTGGTATCAGTGACGGTGGAAGGAAACTCGGCCAGAGGAGGAGAGGATGGCCCGTAGGGGAGCTTCGAAGTAGGTAGAGCAAGGGAATTCTTTCAGAGGGGGCGAGAATGGCCTGTAGGTGCGCTTCGAATTAGTTAAATACCCTATGCTTCAATACGGTAAAAGCCCAAAAGGGCACCGACGGTCGGTTTGAGTCCGTCGGTGGGGGGGGGGCGAACGTCCCCTCTGACCATATGGTAGCTCCGCCGCTGGCTGGTATGCACCTAAAGTTGTTGCTATAGTGCCATAAGGATTGTTGAATAAATTTTCTACTAACTGTTCTTATGCTTTACAAACATCCCGTATAAAAACAACTTGTAGAACCCAAGAATTACTTATCCTGACATCAATTTTAACTTCATTTTGAGATAATGGCATTTTCTGCATTAGAAAGTCTTTTTTTTTCTTTTTTTCTTTTTTTTTTGCACCTTTATCTTATCAAATTACCCAAATTGACCAAATTAAAGGTGCAATTAACTAAACATCATGTTTTCTGGTAGTGTAATTTTGACAAATATGAAATACAACAAAATCTTAAAAATCATATTTTTGCCCAAAAATGGGCAAAAAATGACTTTTGTTGTTTTTTGTTTCTTTTCTACATAATGACTGCTAGGCAATTTAAATCAACTTAAATTCAATAATTGCTGGCTGGTATTTAATTAGGATTTACAAAAACATCACACTTAAAAATGTTCTTTTTTGGCAAAATTATCAGTTTAGTACTTTTTAAGGGAAAATTATGGGGTTTTATGATCATTGAAGGTCAAAATTTTCACTTTATTACAAATGACTGAAGTATGAAAATGTACTGGTAGGCTTTTGAGTCATTATTGAACTGTTCTAGTTCTCTTAAGAAAAGATTTCTAACATAGAAAAAATGTACATAACACTGTTTTGAGATATCAGGCATTATTTATTCGTTACTATATGTAGATTGGATCTATCATGGCTGACTGCTTGTACTAAAAAATGCCCACATAACTTTTTTCTTAAGCCTTTTCAGGCCAATGGCTGGCCTACTTTACTAGTATCATCTCATTATCCCATGATTGTTGCTGTTGCATGGTGCCCCCTGAAAAAAACTGATACCTGGGCAGACCGTCGAACCATATATTAAAAGGGATCGAAGAACTTGAGATACTTTACCCCTAAACAATGGTACAAATATAAGTGCAGATTAGATTGCCTCTAGCATGTATTGAACAGATGAAAGGTTTCTTCTTGAAAGATTTTTTTTTGCAGCTGGTTTGGATAAATTTCTTCTTCCTGGGCTAAAAAGTTGTCTTCTAAATACAATTCCAAGTGAAAAATTTAGGTGAAGTGGATAAGTTATTGACAGTTCTCAGACCAGTATTTTTGTTCTTTCTGAAACCAATATTCGAGAAAAGAAAAAAAACAGAAGACCATCCACAGTTCTGTAGTTCAACGCTCATTTCTCCGTTGTAGCATTTATTTCAGGTTAAGTCATAAAATATATTGCATAGTGCTACAAAATATTTCAGTGCTGGTGATAAAGGCTATACATAGGCAACGGTTGACAAATGAAGAATAGTGTTATTCCACTAGCAGCGATTGTATCGCCACCTATTGGTCAATTTACTCGTTTTATGTTGAAGTAAGATTCTCACGATTTAAAGGTTTTAAGAAGAATAAAATTACATATAGTGAGTACCCTTATATCTTGGAAACCAAATAAGGCCACCTATAGCACTCAGTAACAGATCAGTACAGTATGGCACAGTACAGCACAAAACAGTACAGAATGTTACAGTTTATACCAGTCCTATTTCCACAAATGACAATGTTATTAGTTTCTTTAAAAGATGATCAATATATAAACGGTAAATATGAAGAATAAAGTAAGAAAAAGCATGAAAATAAGTTGTCTAGTTGCCATCTGAAATTGCACACATAAGATTAATGCAAATTGTTAAGAATGTTTTCAGAAATATAATTATAAAATTTCAAGCCTGTTACGCAGACGTAAACTTTATCCTACCCAATAAAGTGATTATTGTTGTATTATATAAGTCTGTGCTGTTTACCTAAAATCGTTTACATCTCCAAATAACCTGTCTTCCCAAAGTTATCTAACAAGATATAAGGGCTTGATAGTGAAGGTCAATAAACAGATAAAACAACCTTAACACAACTATACGAGCAAAATGTATAACTGCATCAAAATTTACTGGAAATTGCTGAATACCAAGTAAAGTCACCAAAGACAGTGAAAGTTTATTGTCAAATTTGGACTGGACGAAAAGATATCAATTTGGCCATTCATCATCACTCACTAAACCTGAATTCTCTATATCCAAGCACTTAATACAAGAAATTGTAAAGAGAACACAGGAAGTTTCATCACACTCTGTGTGGCTATCGCCATAGCTCTACTGCCCCCTATGACCGCCCCCTCTGGTATCGATGAGCTAAACGAATATCGGCAGATACCGAGGGTGAATACCGATATTTGGCCCAACACTTAATTCCTGACACTATGTCTGCGTCCTGTTTAACTATGTCAAAATGAGTGTAGATGCCTATTTTTTCCTTGTTGTAAAATTAGCGAGTTAGCTAATACAAGTACTGCTTTCCTGTTCTCTGCCTGGAAATTCACGTCTCGCTATAAAGGAAGGAAATCAGAAAGAGTGACTTCTATCCTTGAAATCTGTTTTAATAGTTTACTTGATCCTATTTAGTTACTCATGAAGACAACAAGGTCTGGTATAATCGGAAATTGCAAGGTTTGCTGTAATATCTTATCGGTCAAAACGTCATCCTGTACATTTTAATGGCGCTCTCAGATTCGACATATTCACTATCCAGCACTACACGCTGTACGATTCTAAATGTATGATGTGACGTACAGCCGAATGTTTTATTTACCGGTGTTACAGTATATACGAGTCCATACTTATTAAAAGAAGTGCACATGTGCGCAGTTTTGAACACAATTCATACTTGAAAGACTCACAACAAGAGTCGTAGTTCACGTTCTTCAATAATTAATGAAGACGAAGAAGTTACAAAAATAAAATGCTTGAAATAGACGAAATTTTAAACAGTTAAATGGCACTTTAAGAAACAAACAGAAAAAATGATTCATGCCATCAAAATACTGAACAAGATGTACATATAAAAAAATATCGCTATGATATGCCATGAGGCAAGTTTAAATAGTTACTTTTGAACACTTTAGACAATAGAATACAAATAAATAACAGAAAAAGTCTCTGTGCAGTGGATGTGTACAAGCGAATGTCATACGGCGCTTTCCTTCCGATATATAGAACCTGAAGAAGTCAACGTAGAATTCATTGATGAATCTAACGTCTGCTCCATCAACCTGGACTTGTCCTCTCCTTGCGACACGTGACCAGAGTTATCTAGGATATTAGAAACCTATAAGGAAAAGTTAAGTTATTGTTAGCTAAAGAAAGGTTTCATCCTTTGCTTTTGATCTCAAAGTTAATCTCCTCTCTTGTAGATTTTATAGGAACAGGTCAATGTCCATACACTGTAGTGCTAATGCCATCCATCTCAACAAAAGCCCATCACATAGCATAGTAAGATACTCCATTTATGAGGGCAACATTCAAGGATAAAGTTTGCATTTGATGGGTATGCACCATCCAAATAAAATAAGTAGATTCACATGCAGTTTACACATTCATTGTTTAAAACCTGCAATGATTTGTTCTTGCTACACTTCTGTGGACTCCTATCAGTCTGCGTTTTCGAACTTTAGTTGTGTGTATCCTAGTCACTGTCCACGCTTACATGCTTTTACAAACCAACACACACACACACACACACACAGATAGATTATCACACACATCAGTCAGAGGACATTCAGAAGACGTCACAGCTAGGTTTAGAGCTGAGGAGTCATATTGCAGAGCAAATACCACAGTATGTATGTATTTCATGCCCAAGAATAACACGAGAGCACGTTCGATTCAGTCTGTCCTTACTTTAAGGGCAATATTCGTCATCTCATTTAGTTCTAATTCCCTCAACTAAGCAACTTCTAGCTCCTCCCATGACTGTGTAAAGCTCCTCCTTGTGCAGACTTATTTTATTGCTTAAGGCCATGTCCTGGTGAGCATGCATACAAGGCTATGATGCGTAATGTGAATGTGAGCTTCTCTGCATCTTTTGAATTTTCAAACTTTGGTATCAATCAAAGAGCAGTCACCAACTGAGGATTTTGATACCTCACACTAAAAATATACTTTGGGGTGACGAGTGATTATCTTTAAGTACTGATGCAATAGACCTACAACTACGCATTGTTGATATACTTTATAAAGGGTATATGTTATTCCCTTCAAACCAGGGAGTTGCTCGCAACTCTCTGCCCAAACGTATTTTGGAAAAGCCTTAGAGTACTAAATACGGCACTTTGTTTGAACATTCATTCAACAATACTGTATAACTGTGGTTGGTCAAGAATAAAATGTACAGTCATTTGTGTTCCCAATAAAGTTCGCACATCTGTGTTTGACAATACATAAAGCAATTTAAACTCAATGGATGCTACTGTGGCTCTGTCATAGAGGTGTACTATAAAGGTTTGGTTTAAATATGGAGGAGTGGCCAGATGTTAACTAAGAAGGAAGAATTGTTACTGTCTGGGAGAGATTAGAGGGCCTTTAAAAACTGTGTTTGAGATTAAAACATTTATCTCGACCTGTTTAACCCCCCCCCCCCTCCCTGTGTAAACATGTTTACTCTCTAAATATGAACAGGTAAAAGAGTGACTACAGTGACCATTCTTTTATAGAGTGAAATTCGATTCAGATTTCACTCTGCTTGGAGTGACAATTAACTCTAATTGATTAAAAGTGTCACTCAACGGAGAGTGGAATGTCACTCGAAAGCAAGAGTGGTCACTGTAGTCACTCTTTTTTGGTCGAATTTCACTCTTTTACATTTAGAGAGTAGATGCTAAAACACCCGTCAAACAAGCGTTCAGTGTTAATTGCTAAACATGAAGTGTTTAATTGATAAACATGTTCACAAAGTGGGGCAAAGGAAGTACTCAAGTGCTAAACAAGTTTTTACAGTGCAGATTTTCGTGCAATGTTGCAGGGCTGTAACATCCGAGTCTGGACTCAGATTTGATTCCCGCCTCGAGTCCGTTTCTCGCCGGACTCGGAATTAGCCCAGAATGGAAAGTCGCGGAATTGAAATTGGCCCGGAATGGCGGCTCAGCTGAACTCGGACTCGGAGCCGACTCCAGTAGAGCCCACAAAATGAAAGTTTCATTAATGTTTCCAAGGCAACATTATTATTGGTGCACAATTTAACAAGTAAATGGTCACATACATTTAATTAGGTTACATGGTCAGCCAGAGTAGGCCTATTAAACTGTCTTCTGAAAAGTGCCCGTTTTCATCATAAGTTGTATGAGACGCTGCATTGTCAAACAGCCGGATTCGGAATCGGCCAGGAATTAGAAAACCTGGAATCGGAATTGGCTCGAAAAAAGAGGATACTGGACTTGGAATTGGCCCGGAATTGGGTTAGGTGGACCCAGTTACAGCCCTGCAATGTTGCTCTCCAATGGACATGTAATATAACTAATGGCGTAATTGTAGGCTCTCAAGGATTTCTAATTGCCCCCACTGAAACCGAAAAAGAAAATCGGAACCGAAAAAAGTCGGAAAACAAGTTTACCTGTAAGTTGTGTCTAGGCTTACTCTCTGTATTTTGATTTCTATCTCCTTGTACGGTTACATTTGTTAAAGCCTCCTCTTCCCCTGTCTCAGCTTGCTCTTCAAGCTTTCGTAAATTCTTTCTCCTAGAGGTAAAAGTTAAAATCAAATTTCGTTTAATTTGAGGAATATATTCATGTAGGTTTATATTCATAAAACGATAATATTCAGTGTCCTTGAAAAACACGCGTTCCACTTATTCTGACTCAATACGTCAAACAGGCAAGTGTTATTTTTTTACACAGACAAACTTGCAAGAAGGATTAACCGTGCATTAGTGTGGGGTGGGGTAGGGGAGAAGGAGGGTAAAGAATTTAAAAAGATGGCAGCACCTTTGCAATCAATATATGCATGCCTTTAATATCATGCAAACACAGGTAAATAGCAAACATTGAGAAGTTCTTTTTTCTGTTCTTTAGTATAGCCACAAAATGTACTCTAAAGGAAAGAGTTAGTGTGGGTATACTTTTGCTTGCAAAGAAAGTTCGAGTAGGTTATATAATCGCATAATAGGTTTTACACGTAAAAAGTTTGTTGCTTCGTGGACGAATTCACTTCATGGAAGTAAAACAGTGAAGAAATTTGACGTTTAGAGCAGGCATTGGAATTTTCACTATATATAGCGCCTCAGCGCGGTTAATTTCTTTCTTTTTTTTAACAACTTTCACAAACGTTTGTGAAGGATTTCCAAAATCACACTGACAAAATGAATTAAAAACAAAATTAAAAAGTGCACGATATGTTAAATGTAAAAGGAGGGATGGATACTAACCTACTCCGTATATAAAGTGCAGCTACTGCGACACACACAACGAAAATATATGCAAACGTGCAACCTAGAACAATGTATGCTGTATTGTTCTTAGCTTCATTTTTACCTACGGCACCAAAATTATAATACTCGCATCTTGGTCCTTTGTAATTAACTGGACATCTGTTCAAAAATAAAAACATGAAAGAAAAAATAATAAAAATCTGGAATGTTTGACCTAACTTTGTGATAAGCGATATCAGTAATGGTCAAGTAGGATCATGATACTTCCGGGTTTCTTGAACTCAAGTTTCAAAATATCTCGCAATAACCCGACAACTACTAATTAATATCAGAAATCACAAAATATACTACATTTTATTCCATGCAATGGTTTAAACATCATTTAATAATTACATAGATTATTTAATCTTTTTTTTTTGTTATGAAAGTTTATCATAACTTGTAAAGTGATTTCACAGGCCGCAAAAAGATGGATTCAGATTTGTTGGAATACGATGAAGAATGATTCTCTCAGCTCCCTGATGTAAGGCTGGATTGGAGGACTTCTCATTACCTCTACTACAGGTGTAAGCTAATCTGAGCGGTTAAGGGTATAACCCTGGGTATTTTCTATCAATCTTTGGACGCCAATGACTTAATATAAAATAAGCAAAAGGATTTAACTCCCTATCGACAAGAATTTGTAATGGTTGATCAAGAGGGTTAGTTGCAGAGAATCATAACTTAAAAAAATTCAGTTTACGCGCTGTTTCAAAATAAGGACGCACCTTGGCTGTTTTGAGCTTCAACTTTAAGGAATATACTTACTCGCACGAGTTTTGCTCCAGCGCCACTATATAAGTACAGGATCCCCCATTAAGACAATAAGAAGCTTGATTTTCAGAGCTGCATGCAGTATAGTGATCAGCGTCTGAGTTAGTTTCCATGGTAATAGTCGTTGTACCTGGAGTGAAATGAAGGGTATGCACTTGTTAATTATGCAAAAAATAACGATAAACTACGGTATCACGTAAATTCTGATTTGTGAAAATACAACGGAATGGTAGGTTCACCTCCTACATCAAGTTCGGCAACTACGAAGCATAATGTTGCCCTCTCTAGAAATATACGGTAGTGTGCAACGGACATACATTTTAACCTACCGTTTGAATATGCCCTCATTTTTAGTGCCAATCTTTTTTTAGTGTCAATCAAAAGTGAGATGGTCAATCACTTATTTAAGAAATGTTTCAATGAGGATACAGTTTAAGAGCAATGAGAATGTCCCCTTGACAGTTTGATGTATGGGGGACTCTTGCAGTGGCTAGTGAGTTTGATTTGATGTGGAGGTTTGCCTTATTTTCGTTCCTAATGAGCCCCACATAAAGAGGGCACACGACGAATTTTACACCATAGTCCCCGAAATCTAGCGTCTCGTTTGCTTCAAAAATATACGATCAGTTGGCATCTATTATCCGTTCAAGGAACCTGGTCATCCCCTCCCCCAACTTATCAAATCCAAAACATGAAACCAGTGTTATAATAACTTAGTAAACATTTTCCTTGATTTGTATATGTGCATACTGATACAAGTCCATAACCTCTTTTCACAAGTTTCACGAACATGCAGTACGGTAGCTTGTAATATCAGGTATTACCGGAGCCTTGAAAAAGTCCGTAGCTAAGGGGGGGGGGGGCAAGCCCCTCTGAAAATGTTTTCGCCCCAGAGAAGTTTTAAGTTGAAAGTGGCTTAATACATTTTTACACATTTGGCCCCCTGACATTTTGTCGCCCCCCCCCCAGCCATTTCGCCCAATTTAGTACCTTGTCTGGCTACGGGCCTTGCCTTGACTTAATTGCAAAACGTGGATTGGACTGTTGACTAATCCAAACCCGTTTCAGTCAATGATTCCTTCATAGGTATACATGTATATAAAACATTTATTCTGAATTGTTCCTGTTGTGTTAAAGAAACTGATTAGTGGTCACATAACATTCAGATTGTAAGTTACCTCCAGTGATTTTTCTACTCATCACAAAGCATATAGCCATGATTTGATTATTAGCATCCGCGAAAGACCCTTGGCCGTCTAATTAAGGAATAAATCGCATTTGGCGAACTATTATTGGTGAATAAACCGTCGAGACTCCAAATTTGATAAAATAACGGACGAGGCGAAGCCGAGTCCTTTATTTTGCCAAATTTGGAGTCGAGACGGTTTATGAGACAATAATAG
>WURT03149557.1:0-11011 GCA_009936505.3 Holothuria glaberrima
AAACCAACGGACAAAGTACAGAATCCAAAAACTCGGAAATTAAAACAGTGGGGCAACTGTGGGATGAAACGATGGGTCTACCTGGTAGACACCATGGATACAAAGCTTCAAACCGGAACCCTTGTCAAGTTATTGGTAGGTGTACAACAAGGTCAGAGGTCTTGATGAAGGTGGATAAAATGATTTATGTCTCTTTTAGACCATCTGTGTTTCTTACCATAAACTTATGAAAGTATTTAAAGTTCCATAATTTTTGCGAAGCACAAATACTACACCAAATATTGTCAACATGAGATATCATACTTTTCTGAGCATGGTCATTGGAATACGGGGTCTATTTAATATCACATTAATATCACAAATGACGTGTAAAGTGTAGAACTCAGTACCTTTAAAATTTAACTAAGTACATTGTTTTGATACCAGAGTCTTAAAATTTGGACAGAAATTATTTCAAGGAGGTATTTTAAGCATTGTACTTACCTCCTTTGTAGAGATATTGGCCTTCTTATATGACAGAAATTACACATACGCAAAGCTGCCATGCCAAAAAGGAGCATGGCCCCTTTTAATGTGATATAACTCCAACAAAGCTCGGAATTTGGACCTAAAATGATATATGTTTTATTTGCTACTCGAATTAAGCTTGGAAATTTTTTAGCAAAATCGTTGTCGGAGCCCGACCAATTTTTTTTTTTTTTTTTTTTTTTGTAAATTTGATAAGTCGACAGACAAAGGCGCTTAAGGTCACCAGAAGGTTAGAAATAAAAAACTTGGAAACATGATATCACAATGTAGGAAGGGTGGATAGTTTTCTCACTCAGTATGTGACTTTATCACACACACACAAATTTTTGTTTTTGTTGGGGGGGGGGGGTCATATGAGGCCACATAAGGTCAAAGAATGAAATCTTGACTTAAATATCACAAGTAAGGGAGCATAGATAGTTTCTATACTTGGCACGTAGGTTTGTTATGGTCACACTATTGATTTTGGTAGCAGTGAAAGGTTATTTGACGTCCTCAGAAGTGAAGTACGAAAACCTTGGAATTTGCTTGCAAAAAGATATCTCAAAGGAATAATGAACATACTTGGTGTTTTGGTCTGTCGTATTGCGAGGAAGGAGATTAATGTTTGTGAGGGAGGTCAGAGATCATTTGAGGTCACTAGACTTAAAAACTTGAAACCTTTTAACTTGTGATATCTTGAAATAGCAACTTTTCAAAAGTATACATCTAGACGCATTATAAGTATATAAACGCTATTGTCCTTGGTAGAGGTCATTGTTGGGCAAGTGGTGAAACCTTGTTAACTGCTGACAAACATGTGTCAAGAGAGTTAATATTGATGGACGGTATACTTAGCATAGGAGTGCCACCACTCATATTGAGCAGAAAAATCCTTTAGGGCAAAGATCATTTTGAGTCACTAGATGTCAAACGATGAAAGCATTGTAAATTTGATATCTAAAGAAGGGTACCCTTGATGAGTCTTATAGATGGCTTTCTTTCCATCCGTCAGATGGTGCAGCTACACAGCTGATAAAGTTGGTTGCACGTTTTACCTGGAGAACCCTTTTGAACATTGGTTAAATGGTGACTATGCATGCTTTGGTCAAAGCAATTCAAGACAAGTCTTGCTTATGCTCTGATTCATGTCAGTTTTTGTTTTTACTATTGCAAGTTTTCTAATGATTTTCTGTTACCTTGTTGATTCAGTTCAGGATTCTAACTCCTTTAGGAGGTAGTTGCTGGTTTTTGCATCCAGTAGGAGGTAGGTAGGACTTCTCGGGCTGTCTAATTGGGAACCTAAGAAAGTGAAAGCATTTAAATATATTTTCAGAGGCAAGGAATTACTGGGCCTTTGGTTTGTCTTGTTTCAGGATGGCATTATATAGTAAAGACGTTATTTGACATTCGATGTGTCGTTTCTGGAAGTCAGGAAAGCTTACTTAACACATATTCTGGCCCCATCTTCAGAGATTCCTAAATCAGAGTACCAAGTAAACAAAATTTGAATTTGTTCTTCACATTATCATCACATACTGTATTTGTAAGGGAGACAGTAAAAATGCAGTTTGTCTCCTACGGTAATATGAGAATGCAGATATTTGAACATGTTTCAAGGAGTATACACACCTACATTGCTAGGAAATTATTCCGGTGTTTGCGTATATGTTTCAGGTGCAAAAATATAAGACTAAATAACCATAGCTTTCCTACACTTAGCTATAATACTGTGCTGGTATCACGCTAATATTTAATTCATTTGCTTTGACGTATGTGCAGGTAAACTCCCTTCAAAGCTAATTCCACTGTTTGCTTAATGCACGTCCTTTCAGTACAAAAAATATCAGATAAAATTGCCATGACCTACGTTTACGTACAGAGTCTAAACCCTATCGCAGTGTGTTTATAAGTAGCAATATAGGATATAATAGCTATGACCTGTTTTCACGTATATCTCTCGAAGCTTCCTTCTGTGTTTATTTATTGTGTAAAATAGTACATAAATTATCACATTGAAATGCCACGACCTACATACACGAATATCGCTCAAAGCTTCCTTCGGTGTTTGTTTCTTGTGAATAAACTTCATCCCACTCTGTTGAAACCTCAGACGTTCTTGGAGTTTGTCAAAGCTTACTTTTCATTATATAATGCACTTTAGATCATTCCAGGTAACTTTGCAAACGTTTGTTCACTTTAACTAGAAATCCCTTTTATCTTTCGCTTGAGGTGACCACTATTTTGTTTCAGAAGAGCGCCTCCTTTGTGAATAGCTTTTTATAAGTACCTCAATGATCTTCACTGTTTTACAGACGCATACAAACCGAAGGTGTAATGTTCATATCATCATTACGACTGTAGACGACATCACTGGTCAAATGTACTTTTCTTAGAAGTGGACTTTCTCCAATTCCTAATATCTGAAGGTATGTATTCTTAGAGATTTATCTCTAGGCAACTTATACTTACACTAGAAAGGCCGAAGATAAACCTTCAGACATTTACAGTTGACGAGTATCCCGGACATTCAAACAGAACTTTTAAAAATGTAACAAATTTTCAATTGGAGTGTTTTTTTTACTCTGCTTCCTGACATCTTGTAGGAACGTAAAAACTGTAACTTTTTTCTATAGTTATCAACAATAGTAGGCCCGGATCCATTAAGACAGAACTTTCGTGACTCACGCCCACCCCTTCCTCTTTGGCACAATACTTCTTGAGATGATCTTAAATCTGCCGTACATTTCGTACATGCTTAGTTTGAATACCTAATGCCAAAAATACCATTGTAATGTTTCAATTTCAAGTTTTTCACTAGACCCTTTTGTCGAGGCTTCGTACATGGGACCCTCGTAGGTGCAAACCTTGCGCTTATGGCGTTGCCCTCCCACTCCCATGAGTTTTTTCAGGTAGACTAGATTGCTCAAACACGTTGAACCTGATTTGACATAAAATGGCACGTAACGTCAAACTATTTTTGGAGAAGGTGGCTACATTTTTTAAGTGTTTAGACGAACCAGTCTGATATGTGCCCCAGATTTCCATACACCTTACTTCCATTGCCCAGTAGTAGCTTAAGTAGTGGATGAGCTCTTCAACCCTGTTCGCCTTTTCGGTGCGCTAAAACCTAGAGAGGTTTTGAACCGTTTTACATGATGTATGTCAGGTACGATTATTCTCATCACCACCCCTCCCCCCTAAGGCCTAGCATCATGTTGATTTGACAGCATCCTCTCAGCCATTTCATAATGTACATGAAAGTTTTCCAGAAAAAGCAAATTATAAGAGCTTCATGGAAGTAATCATGACATAACTTAAAACTAGTTCAAATATACCAAGGCTTCAAGCATATGTAATCTAACAGAAAGAGAGCACAATTATTTCCTGAAGTTTTGTTTAGGAGGACAACGTCAAAAACTCAAGGTTGGTAGAACAGAAATTGTTTGCAGTAACAACCTTTGACCTCTTCTCAGCAAAAGAACTTGATCAGTAGAAAAAAATAAAAATATTAATTGATGCTAATAGTTAACATCACAAAATGTTGTTTAGTAATAGTCTTTCATGGATTGATTCGTTAAGTTTTTCATTATAAATCTACCTCATCTGCAAACCTGAACTTCTCAAAAACATTTTGGATTTTCTTCATTAGATATTCCATATTATTAATGGCCATGTTATTAAAAAGACTCATCAATTGTTTAGAAAATCTGAAAGTCAAAATCACTCATTCCTCATTCAGCAAATCACCACTTACTCTTCATAATGAAGTAAATGTATGCGTGTACTCACAAGCAAGAATATAAAAAGTAAGTAAAAGACAAAAAGAATCAACTAATATACACATGTTTAAATCCTAGAGAAAAAACTTGTTCAGATTGTAGACTCGATAGAGGCAACGGCTACTGCTACACGGAACCATTTTGCTCATTTTGGTGCCGTTTTTATCTTCTTCTTGTTAGGTTGATGCATTCAGATTGGTACATCCTTTCCAAACAGTGGCTGTTCGTCGTTTAGAGGCTCACCAACATTGTTCTATATAAACAGAAAAGGAGTACAAAATTAGCAAAAGATCTGTGCATGTAGTGATTCATCGGTTAAAAAACGAAACCTTTGTCTGTGTGTAGATCACCTACACTCATGAAGTCACTAAGGTTATTGTGTTTCCTTTTATGATGACTTCATTGCTCAGTGTAATGAAGAAGGAGGGAAAATTAACATACTGCATGACCCTGCCAGAAAATTAAAACCAAATGTTCAGTTTAAGACCAAGACATTTTTATTTCTTTATTAAGTAAGAGGACCTTTATGTTAACACATTGGTAAAAATTTCATTCAATCCCCTTTTTAAGTCTAGGTATATACGTTGCTGAAGATGGTAAAAATTCCAAGACTGAAAAAAAAATACAAAGCAAGCAGGCAGGACATCAGGCATGTCAGCAGAGAAGCATTTTCATCACCTTATGATGTTTCTTAGTATTCTCACCTTGACGCTGTTTTAAGGTTTACAGGATATATGAAGTGCACAGGCTTCACTCCACGTTGTCGTGGAGTGAAGCCTGTGCACTTATCAATGTTCTCACTTGGCACTCCCACAACTCCAGTTACAAATATATACAAATCATTGCGCACTGTAATTCTAGGGGCTCCACCATATCTACTTTAGTGCCCTTTGTTACAAACTAAATTGATTTGATGGGGGTAAACGGCTTTCCAAGCAGGGCACCTTACAGTGCATGAAAATTTGACAGTAATTACCTAAGCACCCCTATGCACTAGGTCACATTCTAAAGACCAATAGTACATGTCAGGTGTGGTATATTGTTTGACTATAGGGCCCTTTTAATAGTGCATGGAAATTTGACAGTAATTACCTAAACACTCCTATGCACTTGCTCGTATTCTGAAGACCAAAGTACATTTCGGGTATGGTATATTGTGTGATTATGGAATCCTTTATACCTCTGGGAAGTGACAACCTGAAAGAGCCATCAATGGTCAATAATTGTGGCCGAAAGTAACAACCTCGAAAAGCAACTTAGCTAATCCTACAGTATGTCCATGATGCATGGGTAACTATTAAATAAGTGTGTAAATTTTTAAAGACAAATAAGGTGTAGGAAAGGAATAATATTCCACCCAACTTAACAATAATAATGTCATATGAACAGTGTTGTAGAGTAACAGCAAGATGGGATAAAACATCAGTCCCTCTAAATTTAAAGGGGGTTATTGAGTTGGTTAACGAAATTCATGATTTTTTTCACAGATTTACTCACATTTTGATGGTAAATAGTCAAACTAAGATATTTTGCACATCTGACACAAAACTGGAATGGCAATGATAGAGTGATTAATGATTCAAATTATGTATGACAATTTTGTAACCAGACATTTTTTACCATTAAGTATTACTCACATGCAACCCCTGTCCACAAAAACTACAATAATTCCTTACATTTTTGGTAACTATAGGAAGTGATGCATTAGTAATGAGGCTAATTAGGAACATTGTCACGCAATGATTTCCTTCAAAATCATCACAAAATAAGGGATATCAACTCAATGAGCCTCAATTAATGTAAAAGAGTAAACTCCCAAATTTTTTTTAGTGTTTGTTAATGCCAATTTTCTGAAGTTAGAAAAATTAGTTACTAAAATATGTATGTAATTGTACAGAAGTAACACTAGGACTACGTACATATGATTTTAAATAACAACGCAGTACATTAGATGGGCTGCACTACATCTTAACAAACAAGTTACTCTGAAATCTCCTAATGTTATCACTACGTGCTTTTGCACCTCTTATTCCACTAAATACGGTAAATACGAAACAAACCTTTTTTTAGAAGCATAGGAGACACATTAGTTTGACTGCTGCATTATGGAGATACATATTCTGTAATTAAAACATGCCATCATCGGGGGAGGATTTACGAATGTGGGGGCCCTAGGAACAAATCTTAGTGGAGGCCGCTCGACCAGTCATTTAGCTCTTTGAAAAAAAAAAACTGACGTTATAGATTGGACTATACGCGTAAACCTACCTCTTCAAGGGTTGGGCGCTATTAAACAGACTACAAATGCTTACCAATGTTAGGCTAAGAGCCAGATTTATCATATGCAGTGGTGAATCCGGGATTTGCCTGAAGAGGGGGGGGGGGATTTTAGATTATCAAGAGCTGCTGATGAAGGGTAGTGGCCTGAGGTTGAAGTTTTGATTTTTATCAGAAAAAAAAAACGAACAAGGTGCAGTTTGGTGTATTCTAGCTGTTGGAATTAATTACTTTGTATTGCAGAACCGTAATGAAAGTAACAAAAATAACTGAAACTAAGTTGGACTTAGCCATAAGGCGTTTGAGACGATACTATTACAGAAACTTGCCCAAATTTTCAGTAAGGTGATAGAAAACGAAGTGTAATGTGGGAGTGACTAAGATTTGTCGAAAAGGAATGGGTGGGAGTAAACTCTCGGGCTGATTGGCATAACAATTCAGGCGTGGATTTAGGGTTTGGGCAAAGAGAGACACCTTGGTGACTTAGGTAATCAATGGAGCAGTACGCAAGCGGAGCGCCACCATTGGTTGGAGCGAAGCGCTTAAGGAAATGTTGGATGGAAACACCTGCTGGAGCAGTAACATTGGCACTCCCCAGGCACTATTTGACTGAGTATTGAACAACATCCCAGGCTTATATATTACTTTTTTTCTCGCTAAGCAAATAAGGGGTTCATGTGTCCCCATGATTGTGCGACGAGCACTTCCCGTACAGCAAAATGCACGAGGGTGGAAAGTTTTCTGTCTGATTGTTTGTTTGTAAAAGACATTTGAACTTCGTCGGAGAAGTTATGCCGATTAAGACTTCAATTTTACGAGTAGGATAATTCATAAAGAAAACAAATATTGATTTTTTTCTTCACTTTACATACAACGCCGTCATTGCAACATTTGCAATGCATTCATGTCATGCGACAGATACTGTATTGTACTGGCTTCGTTTGAAACTGGACAATAAGAATGTATTGGAAAAAGAAATTGTTCATTGCTTTTTCCCACTCACCCCCTCTCTGGCACTCTCTTTCTATCTAAGACTATCTCTTTTATTTTTTCCCATCATTTTATACTTTCACTTCTCTAATTTGGGGGTCCCTGAATTTGGGGGCCCTGGGCCAGGGCACATCTGGCCCAATGGGAAATCCGGCCCTGGCCATCATGTGCATTTTTTTTATATATTTGAAAAAAAATATGCGCAATTGGTGACAGTTCCAATACCGTTTGGTCGATATTAAAATTTGCTGAGTGAGTGCATGGTGTACAGCATTGCAGGAGTCGCATGTATTTATAAATGCAAATTATGTTTCAATTATATGGCAAGATATGGCTATACTACAAAAAAGGTACAAGAGTTTAGTAATATAAGCCCAAATCTTAATTGTAGTGGTTGTTTTCATCTTAAACTGTTACTTGCTTTAACCTGTATACCTGTCTATCTCAACATGTGTAAAGATGTGTTTTGCAAGAAGGTATATTGACTTTTGCTATACTGTAGACTGTAAACTTGCCTTCCTTGTTACTTTAACCATCTACATCTCCCTCCATTGCCACCCCTTTCCTTCTCTCCCACCATTCATTTCTTTACTTATTTTTTCCCCTTTCCATTTCCCTTTCTTCCTCATTTCTCTTCTCTCTTTCATTTTTCTCCCTTCTGTTTTCCACTTCTTTGACTTCATAGTTTTATTTCAGCTGTTTCTTTTATCGAAATGAGCTTCTCCTCTATGGCCCCTTCGACTTTGCTACTATATCGATGACAGGTAAATTACTATGTGGACATAAAAGTAATTAAATGTGCCAAAAGCAATTAAGGTTCCTTGGATCAACTTATTGAAATATAACATTTAATGTAACTTTGAACACAAACATATATGAAAGCTTGAAACTGGGACTCATTAGTGCATGGGTATAACAAGTGCAAAAATGTTGCCGAAGCTCAGCTTGTCCTAGGCCAACTAAAGGTGTGCATTCAATTTTCCTGTTGAATCTGTAACTTATGTTGTCCATACGTACGTTAAAAAACAAAAAGATAAATATAAATGTAAGGAAATATGTATTGAACTCCTGATACCGTTGAAGGACTAAATGTGGTACACAAAATTAATGTTATATACCGTACTGCACGTCAGATGTTAGTTTACAAATAAATAATGTTTTTGAGTGTGATAGTATGAATAATTTCATGAGTTGATAGGTTTAACGTTCTATTTAACGAGTCGAAGCCGAGTTGAAAAGAAATTATTCATACTATCACACGAATGAAAAACATTCACCATTTGTTTAATATAACAACGTACTTCCTAAATAGGCCAGATTTTGGTCGGTCAAATTTGATGCCCCCAGAACCAAGGAAATCCCATACATAGGCTCTAGTTCTCTTTTTCCAAAACCTTTCCGGCGAGCTTCTCCGATCCACTATCTCAGAAAGGCGCATATGCAAGCAGGGATCTGTTGCAACCGATCCCTAATGCGAGAAACTCACTGGGACGCATCAACCTTCGGTCTGATGCATTATGCACGCGACACAGCTGTGTTGTTAGTTCTCACGCAGTACTGTGCCATAACATGCTTAGAATACGTAACTTGGCCTATCATGATTACGTTTTGTTACACGCAAAATTCTGTATACCCTTTGGTCCCGTTTTCTCCCTGCCAAATTAGTCTACCGCATAACAGTTTTATAACTGGGATGTGCCAGGTCTAAATCGTTGCTCTGGACGACTTTTAGGGCCGTTGGATGTGTCGCAACATGCGGGCCGCGGTATAACTGCTTGTATGGGGAGAAAACCATGCACGCGTAGCAGCAGCAAAGGCTGTCTCTCATGGGCTTGAAATATCATCCCCCAGGCTCCCCTTACCAACTTCTAGTGGGGCTTTCGGCAATCAACGAAGTATTGGGCCTAAGCTTGAATGGTGCCCCTTGCAGTGTCCTCGCCTCCTGTGACTGCAAACTATTTCCTGCCTCCAAGACTGACATACGCCTTCAACAATGCACGTTTTCCTTTTCAAAACGAAAAAAATGTAACTTAAATGTTAAGACAACCCCTGTAACATGTATCATTACATTTCCAATCAAAGCGGTTATGTTCTTTTAAAAAAAGAGGGAGGAAGTCCCTTTTCCTCCTACACCCATTCCCGAGACAAACATTCACCTTAACTTGAAGTAGTATACCCCGGCATCCCAGTCTACGTAGGGTTACATATCCCTAAGCTGAAAGTGGGACATAACTTTGAAGACAGATCTGGGAAGGGATCCAAAGGGAAGGGGTGTCTCCCTCCCGTTTGCTAAAATTTAGATTTTGGTACCTTTCTAGCCAAAAGGCAAAGTGCAGAATGGGCCTTTACAAGAAGAACATGAATTCAACATGGACTTGACAATATGGTGAACGTAATATGTCTGAACTTGGACGGATAACAGATATCTCATGTGATGCAATAAAACCTGAAATAAAGTAATACTCTGAGTCCTACTGCATATGAGACTTGTAGTGCGAATACAAACTCAAGAGTACGAGTACGGGCACAGGTCCTCGGGTACAAGTATGAATACGAGTACCAAGCCATGAGCAAGAGTACGAGTCCAAAGCAAGCCACGAGTACAGTCAAGAAAAATGTATTCCAAGTACGAGTATACACTAACGTCCGTCGGATGGGGAAGTTAAATGGCGGTCCCAGGGGCAGCATGGGAACGATCAATACGAGCCTACCTTGTTGACCTCTGAGAACTAGCCGGGAAGAGAAGGTGAATCTCGCTGGTGCTCATAACTCTGGTATAGGGTCCTTGATAAGCCATGAGGCTTCCAAACGTAAGACTATAACTGTTTGTCTATTAGAACTAAGTGTTGCATTTGATTTCTATAAGCTGCTATCAGCATTACACTTTGTATAAAATGAAATGCTGATGACTGATTTGAAGGTGAATGAAATAACACCTGTGGTGTAATTATGATTATTTCCACTGATATAGGGAAGCATTGCTCTCTTCACTTTGTCAGACCTTAAGCAAGAATGTTAACTTGGGTTTGAAGCCGCAAGACCAACTTGCAAGAAAGTCCATTTTCTTCTGCGCAAATCACAACTTGCAGAAGCTTTATAGTGAAAATTTCTGACGGCACTTGGGAGCCATCATTGTATACTGGGCAGTAGTATTGCGAAGTAAAGAAAAATCCCTTAGTCTTTCAATGGCGTTTGTTCTATACGGAAATCCACTGTTAAAGTGTTTTATCAGGGAGCTGTGAGAGATGGAGAAACAACGCTTGTTCCTCTTATGAAACTAGGTGTTTTGCCGACACTTAAGCTTCGCATTGTCTAGTTCCCGAAATTCTTATAAACCTTAGAGAGGTTAGGCAGTAGATACAGTAGGATTTGTCGTCAGCTGCATCTGAGAGAGGTCATATGATGATTTCACCCATTGGTATAACATTGCCAGTCGTCAAGGAAAGTAAAATTTA
>WURT03149568.1:0-28759 GCA_009936505.3 Holothuria glaberrima
AAAACAGGCATAATTGATAAAAATGGTAAATTGACATGGAATTTGGAAATCCATTTTGAAATTGGAACTTGTTTAAAGAACCTGAAAAGTAATCTACAAAACTGTAAAAACGTGTCCAGTGGCGATTTTCTGATACCATGACATTAATAACTGGGAGGTAATGGGCTGTTTCAAAGAGGCAAATTCATGGAAAGGTCATTTCTGTGGCTTCGAGAATTTTAAAATTTGCCCATGTTATGCCGTAATCGCCCATTCCAATGCGTCCGTCGGTGGGGGTTATCTCTCATGTGCTACAAAATTATATTGATGAATTGAAAAAGTTGGTTTCTCGCAGAACAGAATCATTTTCTAGGTTTCCAAGTAATTCTTGCTAAACTGATTGTTTGACTTCTCATACCTCAACTATCAACACTAAAATGCAAACTCCAAACAGGGATCTGTCTCTCACAACTCCCTGCCCCAAAATTTCAGTCAGTATTTGTGTGGAACCATCAGACAGAATGTTGTTAAAATACTAGATGCAATGTAACGAGTAAATGCATTTGTGATTGTAAAATGAAACCTTATGATATCAATATATGACGGGTGCTAAAAATACGAAGACCTAAAAAATGTTGCCTAAAATACCTACATGTTCTGCGAAACAGTGCTGCAATACTTCTGAATAATAAAAACTTTAAGTAATAGTCTGTGATCATAGTGCAACTCGGTGTAATTGCTCAGAGACTGACAATATGACAACTTCGATCAGAAACGATACAGAGAGAGTTCAGAATAACAATTCAAGAACTATCCTGGAAACTTGGAGCAAAACCGTTAAACTCTGCGATTACATTATGCATATTTCTTAGTATTTTAAAAATAAATTTCATCTTTTCCTAGAATCTTTCATGAATTGTAAGTTTCCCTAAAATTTTGGAACAATTTGAGCCATACTGCGCCCCTTTTGAGTATATGCCTAAACGATATGACAAGCTCGAACATCATTCATGGCCATTAATATTAATATTCTAGCGAAAGATTATTCTTTACCTGTCATGCGATTACACTATCAGTAACGTGTGACCGATCCTACAGAGATTGACGTACAGTCTGGATAGAAGCTTATTGATAAAGGTTCAGGAAATCGTTTTGGGAGTACCCTTCAACCTGACGTGGTTAGGGTTAATCTCAGACGCTCCTTAACATATCGTAAATCCGGATTATGCAATTTGACTGCAGTAGATCACGGCGGCTAAACAAAAGGATAGATCATTGGTTTTAATTTTCTAGTTACTATTAATTTTAAACCTTTTCATCTGTATTTGAAGGTTCTAGTTCCAAGTGGCAATAAAAGTCATTTTTAAATGAAATCTCGGCATCATCGTATCTATAGGACGGAGGCAGCGGAGGGTAATGGCAGTAGGAGCAACTGCCCCTCACCGTCATTTCCATTTTCAAAGCAGATTTTATCACATTTTTTTGTGAATTTCGTAGATATTTTAACAAAAGTTTTTTAGATGCAACTTGTAAGGCTCAAAAATTCGTATATCCAGCTCTATGGGTCAGGGGCGCAGAGGATGGGTGGGTTAGGGCGAAGGGGCAACCACCTCACCATTGAGGATGTTTTTTTTTATTTTTTATTTTCTACTTGTAAGCGTTAAAACGTCTCAAAATATAATTTGTCGACGTGTCCCACTTGACCACTAGTCTCCTCGTACTTATTTCTTGTACGTAGGACAATTTGGATGGTACTATTGTTCTAAAACACTGTGGAACCCTCCCCATCATCCATTTCCCCTGCAACCTGAGACATTCTCAATACCGGCCGACGGTTATTGAGACGAAGTTAAGCTGTAATTTGAACAGATAGTGGAATGTTGTGGCCCCCGACCCCACGCCGATATGAGGGCGTATCGTTTTCCTACATTGCCGTTTTGGTATTCAACCTGTACTCGCCTGATGTCGCCGCCATCAAAATACCCTCCTGCATACGATCATGCTTGTATTAACAGGGAGCTGTAAAATATGGAGAAACAACGCTTGTTCCGCCTTTGAAACTAGGTGTTTTGCCGACAACTAAGCTTCGCATTGTCTGGTTCCCGGAATTCCCCTAACACTTAGAGATATTAGGCAGCGAATACAATATTTCTTGTCGTTTGCTACACAAGAGAGAGCTCGTAAGATGTTCTCACTCATCGGTATAACATTGCAAATTGTCAAGGAAAGTAAAATTTATTTAATCTTGTCCCTTCAGGTCCTACTTTTTAAAAGAGTACAGTGTATCTTCATGTTACTTTTCCAACATAAATACGTTTCGCTATTTCAGGAAATTCAGGAACAATCCGAAATCGTTTGAAATGTCCTGATCACAATTTAGACTCCGAATGGTTTACAAAAAGGATATGTTCCTTACTTAATGAATAAATTAGAATAACAATGGAATTGTGCTACTTAGGTGTGCATGTTCAGTCGTTTTGATATAAAACCGTGAAAACGTTTTACATATGTCGACTGCACAGATATTTTCAAAGTATTATCTTGACAATGGTCTTTGTTTCAGGATTACTGGTTTTTTTGGAAGGAGGGGATCAATAAGGAATAATCAATAAAGAAGGAAAGTCAACCGTGGTTAAACAATAAGAACAAAGAGACGTACACCTATACTCACTCCAGAGCTCCATGTCATTACGGGGATTTCAAGTCTAATTTCCAGAGGACTATTGCATAATAGATCAAACTTGGTCATTGATTTTGAAGCAGTATTTTGTTTTCTTGCCGGCCATCAAAGGACAAGCTCGATCGAGAAGTGTAAAGGGAATTCGTCATGCTGACTGGGAGCAAGTAGAGAAAATCCTTAATCGTGCATGCGAACAAAGACAGAAACGCCAAAGCCCTTGAGAAAGCCCAAATGAACTAAAACAATTCCAAAGTTTTTGAAATAATTTCCCCGAGAATTCGATAGTCACAAACTCTTACACTTCCCTATACTATAGACCAGCTCTTTTTCTAGGTCGCGGTTGCTTTTAGTTTAGAGGAAGTGGGCGGTAGACCATCTCGTAACTTTTGATGCAGCGTGTGTGAAAACAGGGTGTTTAATGCTGTACCCCGGGCTCCACTTTATGCATACAATGATAATGAAATGTTGGTTTTCGGGACATTGAATTGTGCTGAGAATAAACCAACAACGGAAGGTGCTTTGGTTTTAGTATACTAGTATGGTCCAGCATAATATTATTTCGACATATATCTTCATCTCGAAAAGCTGTTTTTCTATTCTTCACGTTTTACAAATTTCAAAGAAACATTATGACGAAGAATTTAACACTTGTTTAAAACTATGCTGTGACGTACGTATATTGTCATAAAGTTGTTAATGATGCCACCTGGCTCGAACACGTGAAGGAAAATGAGTTTTCAGCCAATACGTTAATTGAAGGTATGGATAAAAGAAGCTTGACACCAAGACTGGTTTTTATTGAAATGTACACTGAAGTCATTTTGATGTAACGAGTTTAAAATAACCTGACACATGTTACAACGAATTAATATAGGATAAGCTGTGTAACCACGCAGGATTCCGCGGCGAGCATGTTTTCTAACACCCCTCCAATGTAAAATATGCGATAAGAACGTATTTTGCAACAATGCATGTAATTCATATACCTAAGTGTTTACTTCGAAAATTTTCAAATTGACCTGTCGAGTTGCATAGCGCGCAAAGGTCAGTGCCACCAAAAATTCAAAGGAACAAAAAGGATGTTTTCAGTAGCCGCCTATTCAGGTTTTCACAGAGGAGAGTTTTTTTTTTCCTGAGGTCGAAAGACAATCTGGCTGAGACGATGTTTGATAAGATGCAGCTGTTATTAATAATTTATTGAAAAAACCTTATCCGATCACTGCAAAGGGCTTTACTAATTTATGTGATCCAGAACTTTTTCCAAACCATTACTGCCGTTCTCTTACCTAGAATGAAACTGGAAATAATTGCCAGCTTGTTTCTTCATCAGTAGCCAATTCAATGCAATTGCAGGATAAAAGACCAAGTTTTCTTTAGAGGTCATCAACTTGATGCATTTGGTCCCTATTATGAAATCAGTGATAGCTTTTCCGTTTTTTTTTTTGAAAGGTACGGTTCCTTAGTTAAGTACCCCTCCAACGGTTCTGTACTCCCAATTAGTCACTCAAATAAACAGCAGCTATTACATTACAATGTACAGCAATTCTGCTCTGAAAGTAGTCGTAGCAAGACACAGGTCAAATTACTCATGGTCTTCAATGCTATATAACCTCACAGCTTACTCTGAGATAAACTGCATTAAATAGCAATTTGATACATCTTTACTTCACTTTACACATGTATGAGTGATCACCTAATTAGGAGTAATATTACTGTCGAGAATTTACGGCACAGGAGCATCCCCTTTTTTAAGTCCTCTCCACTCACTAGCGAAGAGCCATGGGGTGTAACCAAACGTGTCTCCAAAATGAGTTATGCTGCCCAAAGGAGCTACGTCACCGAAAGTACAACAACCTTTAATGACCAACCGATCATCCATCAGACCTCTACATCATGGGTCCGTCATGCGTGCCCCCGTTCTAGGCTGGATTAAAAGAACATTCGGCCCAACGAATATGCCATGATAAGGGATACAAGGAGAAGTTTGTAATTCTTTGCTACTATTAGCTGTGAAAGATTTCTCAACCTAATGACATCCTATTCTTTTTACCCTATGCACTCCCTGCTCACTCATATCACTCCTTCTGCCACCTTCTAATTTTTTTTACAAATGACCCTCGTGATTTTCTCTCTTGTGTTTAGATTATGGATATTACTGACCACTTCCCCGTCTTTAGCATATCAAATTTTGTACCTCATATAGACGGTATCTTTCCCCGACTCATTAAGACCCGTAGTTTTTAATCTTTTAAGTTTGATGCTTTTAGTAACTCTTTAACAAATGAACATTGGCATGAGGTCTTTCATTGCAATGATCATAACAGAGCTTATGATATTTTTGTGGATATTTTCCGTTTGCATTACAACAGTTCTTTTCCTTGGATGAGTAATAGAAAGCTTCCAACTATTCAAAATTGTAAAGAATACTGAAGCTTTCGCAACATCCTAACTTGTATCATAAAAGACCGTAAGAAACAGTTTTACTATGACGAATGAAAGAAATTTTAAGGAAATATGAAAAAAAAAAACTTAAAAAACTTAATTTAAATTAGGCGACCCTGTGGTTGTTCCAAATTAAAGATCTATCCCTGTCTTACCATGTCTCTTACAAGTCCTTGAAAAAACCATATTCACTAGAATGCTTAACTTTGTTTTCATGAAAGTAATACTACTTTCGATGGTCAATCTCTGGCTTTTGACCATCTCTGGCTCTCTACCTGGAAAATTAGCTTCCCAATCTCCAGTTCACTTTTCTTTATCCCTCACTGATGCATTTGAAACAGGAGCATTATGTCAATGGTACTTTCATGGATGTATCTAAGGTTCTCGACACTTTAGAACATGAAATCTTATTCAGTTAACTGAACAATTGCGGTATTAGCTCTATTCTTCATACTTGATTACGCAATTGTCTGGGTAAGCGTTGTCAATCTGTAAGTAACAATAACCACTCTTCAATGTCTAAGAAAGTACTGTGTGACGTTTCCCAAGGTTCCATTTTTGTAATGTCTGCAAATGATCTTTATTGTTCTAGCAAGGAGCTTACAATGATTACTTTTGCTGGTGACACAAAAATCGTATTTATTCTGATGATTATCCCGCTAACATTATTTCTAGAGTTGTGCAAGAGTTAAACATGTTTTAAAAATGTTTTTGGCTAGTACGGTTTCCTTAAAGTAAAAAAGTCTGGTCGGTGATGTTTTCTTCACGTAGTGAATTTGTGCCCCCAGAGTGTCAATTTATTTTAGGTGAGTATGATTTCATTCCTCTAAAGGTAAGTTTTTGAGAAATTCTAAGTGATATAGTGACCATCCAGAGGAGTAAGAAAATTCAACAAACTAAGATACTGTCTTCCTAGTAAAATACTCCTTTTGATTTATAAAGCTATTGATTTACCGTATTTACCTAGTGTAACATTGTCTGGGGAAGTACCTACGCATCACGTCTACGAAAATCGTGTTGATTACAAAAAGAGCTATTGGTTTTATTGCCCATACAGATAATTGTGCCAGGATCATCCCTTTCTTTTCTTCTCCGAAGACCTTAAAAGTCTCAGACATCAACAAGAGCAAATCGCTTGCTTCTTTTATCAGTACAATAATAGGCCTGTTCCTGTACCGATTATCTATTCACAGTCCGTAACCCTATCCATAGCTTTAGCACCAGACAAAATGACCATTCCAATCTACATTTCAAACGTTTATCGTCTTTCCACTATGGTTTCTTCTTCTGGTAGCACACCATTTACTTTTCCTCATTTGACTTACACAATTCAGTTAGGTGCATTCCGTGGCCCCTGGAACAAGGTTCCAGGGTTTTCAACGTGCACAATATACCCTTCATATGTAAGCTCACGTGTAGCCTTTTACAACGATTTCATATTTGTTTACCATGACCGTTGAGATTATGAGCTAGAAAGGCTTTTATAATAGAGTGGTGGTTCCTGCTTTTTTAGTTCATTCAATGTTTTTTTGCACTGCAAAAAATGTATTACAAAAACGTGCCTGAAATACCTTTTCACAATTTTTGCTGAATGAGTACTTCAAATACTTTTCTTCAACATATACATAACAAATTAAACACATCACGTCAGCAACATACTTTAAATTGTTCCCCAAAAAATTTCTTCTAAAAGTTCAATTTTCAGGGCAACATCTTCAGCGGGGACTCCCTTGAATTAGTGGCGTGATACCTTCTCAGGTCAGAAGATTTGGATTTCACTCCAAGAAAGAGTCATCTTCTAATACCTGTTTTAAGAACTTCAATAGGGAGCTTATTTCTAAATATATCATAAGTTATTTATGTTTCCTCCTGGGTGTCCTGGGTCCTGTGGTGTGGGGGCTGTTTTGTTACAGTTATGCAAAGCATTCAAGGAAAAACCACGTCCTAGGTACACTGATTGCAAGTCATTACTTGATTTCTATAACATGAAATGCTTAGATATATTTGAATAAGATTGTTTCATTTTTAAATGAAGATGAGACAACAGCTCACTCCTTAACTAGGAGTGAGTCTCACTAGAAGGCAAAAGCTAAAAAAAAAAATGATTTGTTTGATTTTGGCACAACAAAACTTCTTTGGTTAGTAGTTGCTTTGTCAGCATTACCATAACAGGCAACAGGTAAAGCAGAGCTCCACCTCGTCTAATTTACGTTCCATTTATGCAGAAAAGAAGTTGCATTAACCCCGTTAACTTCTCGTTCTATTGTAACGGAACTAGGCAGAATATCAGTTGTTGAGCCTAACCTTATTAACAACTTTAATACTGTTAGCTGACTGTCTACGAAAGCACCGACTTCAACCACGTTTCTTTTATGTAAATGGAGAACTGCGTACGCCTGTAGCCATGCTGTATGCTTGAATGACTTTGAAATGATTAGAAAGAATAGTAAAATGCAACTATGAAACTGAATATTTCTTGCCTAGTAAGCATAAATTCAGTTTCAATCGACATTGTTTATCTAACTTTATTCAAGCATAATGTTTCCTGCTTTCGACCTTCCTACGGTGAAAAATATTTCAAAACTATTTTACAAGGTAAGCGTTATTTCTTCAAAAGTTTAGAAGGAAACTGCGGTGATACTATCTCAACGTAGCCACTGTAGTTGACAAGAGAATCGAAACTAAGCTCGGTAATCGAGTGCCTTTTCTTCTCTTTTAACTGCTGTCACCAGTATGTGAATCACTTTTTTTTTTGCTAAAGGAATCAGACTACTTCAGGAACAAACAAGTTTCAAGTTCGAAGAAACACAGAGATGTCAAATTTTAAACGAAGCGTTGTCACTTTAGGTCTACTGGGGCCTATTTATATTCTAAAAGACGAAATCGTGGTTGAAAGACCAAATGTGGAAAAAACATGTCTTTCCTAGTTATCTCATACGGAAAGCTTCGTAAATAATGGTATCATTAAACGTCGTTTTGTTGGGTATGGATAGCAAACACAAACATAGATAAGCTTAGCGATTTAAGCAAAACTACCGAGACAATGGTTGTATGGTTGTTAAGTTCCTGCTTTGATTGATAGAATCTGAGCTAACAAGATACCCTAATTTATCCATACCTGATTCCATTATAGTTTTTGTAGGATTTCTTAATATCCCTTCTAGCTAGGTACAGTACGTGAAATTTGTATTTGAACCATAAGATACCCGATGGACAGTAGTGAGCGCTAAAATAGTAGTAAACCTGAAAACATTGCAGTTACAGTCCATGGGGCAGTCACAAAACATTTTCTGAATGCATACTCCTATTTAGAGACTTTTTTCATGTAACCATTGGAAATTCGACAAGTTTTCAGACTTTAGATAATTTCAAATTAGATAGAAATGTGCTTTGATAAATGTTCACTTCCTTAGCACACAGGGGCGTCCCTAAGGATCGATGAGTTGGGGGTGTTGGACATTTTTTTCAGACAAAAAAAATGCCTCAACGCCTGTGTCAAGAAAGTTTAACTCATAAGCAGTGGCGTAGCCAGGATTTCTCTCACGGCGGAGGGGAACGCAGTATATTCTTTCATCGCCAGCCTGGGGAGGGGTCTGGAGGAGGGGTCTAAGGGGAAGGGGTATCCCCTCCCCTTTGAAATTTTTTTTGAAAAATCAAGTGTCCTTACATGCCATCTGGTGCTACTTATGTGGGGTTACCATATTTCTATAAGCTGAAAGTGGGATATAACATATGAAGACTGACCAGGAAGAGGGTGGTTTGAGTGCCGGTAGGACTATCTAAGCGGAGCGCCACCATCGGTTGGTGCGGAGCGTAAAAGAAAATTTTTGGAACTTACAAGCCCCCAGACGGCCGGAAATGGCAGTGTTTTAAGCTGTATGTACGAACTTCTAGCCTTAAAATAGGGATCTCACGTCTGAAATTTCTCCATTAATCAAAAAAAAAAAAAATCTATGAAAAATGAAACGGAAATTGACAACCCTACTAATTTATGAACTGGCTTTCCCCGATCTCGAATTATGACCAAGAAATAGTTTCTGTCCGGTCGATCCCTCGACCATAATGATATTTTATTTGGGTTCTTATCAGGAATAAGAGCCGGGGGGAAAAGTAACTTTAGCAAATTGTAGCCGTCGGCAATTCTGCGTCCTGGTCGGGTAAGACCGGCGCCGACCGGCAGAATTACATTTTGGTATCTGCCGAGAAGCCAAATGGTGCAATATTTTAAGCTGAATTTACTAGCTTTGTTTACCTAATACGTGCAGGTCTGAAGTTTGGACTCTAGCCTTATCTTCCGGCTAAAAAAATTGATCAAACATGATGATGTTTACTGTGCACACAAAAAAAAAAAAAAAAAAAAAAAACGATAAAGAAACAACAGCTTCATTCGTTTTCGAGAAAATCTGAACGATTTATCTTACCGGCCGGGACGCTCAGTTTTCCTCTCAGAAAACGGGACAATCCCGATTAATCGGGACGGATGGTAACCCTATACATATGCTACACTTGAAATAAAATTTGCGTTCAATAATTTAAGCATTGTAAGTACTAAAAAATCGTCATCTGGTTGCATAATAACTATGATGTACTAAGGGCCATTCGATTTCTTTCTGACGCAGCAGGTTTGACGGTTGGGAACTCGGATTACAAAAGCTGCCACGCGGGACTTCGCAATAATCTAAGGCACGTTCTGGCTTTCTTAAATTAATAATTGGACAAATAGCGAACATGAAGGATGCGCGCGAAGCGTGCCGAAAAATAGACTTAGAAAGACTATTTAGTAATGTTTCTAGGAACTGCATCTACAGGAGGAGTCGGAAAAGCGAACTTCTTTCGCAATTATCAGAATACAAAATGTACGCAACCTTAAGTTTATAGGAAATTAGAACGCCTCCGACTTTATAAGTTTAGTAAGTGAAAAACTAGCCCATACTGCACCTATCAGACTGCTACGAGACAGTAAAACACAGTCACATGGCAGACGGGTCGGTTAGGTGTGTGCTGAATTTTATTCTCGACCTCTCTGTCTGTCCCGATTGCAATCAGGAAGTCTTCCTTGACTTCATCTGAAATACCAGTGTTTGATATTCGGAGTGAATTCGGGGGAAAAGGGAGGATGGTCGCGGTTTAGTAAGGCCCTGGCAGTGTCCAGCTGTCATTGACCCAAAGGTAACTCATCTTTTAATAAAGAAGCCTAGGCAAATCAGACGACAGCTCTGTGTGCTCGAAATTGTGTGACTTACAAACAGTAGATAGACTTTTGATTTTATCCACCTCAGCAATGTGCGCATACGGTTTACCTGCAATCCGACTGCAGCCCCACACGCCTTAGTTATTCTATGGTGAGGGCGTTCTACAAACATTGACACTACGGAGTAACCGTGAGCCTCCTAACTTAAACTTAGTAGTCTTTTAACCACAAACAGTAAATTTTGGCAGTCTGCTGTTCACTGGCCTCGAGAGCTCCAAAATTGCCCGTTGTAGTTGTCCTTGCTTGAAGTGAAAAGTTGGAAGACGTTTGCTTTAAAGTCAATTTTGCAGTTTTTGAAAAAACGATTTTCCATTCTACCACATAGGAACCACAGTGAAAGAATATCTAGGACTACTTGCAAAATTGACATAAGGAGGTCAACTAGTCACGTCAATTCGATCTATGTTCCTGTGAAATTGTCAGTAGAGAGGATTTGTCTTCTGCAAGGAAATTCAATAACGTAATACAACTGACAACAATCCTGACAATTTTTACTTCGAATAGATTAGATCAAGAATGAAGCACTGTAAACCAAAATTTTGACTTAAGTCCGACTATCTGATAACCTTAAATGGGCACTAAAGAGATTACAAAGATCACCCTTAGTTCAGCCTAGGACCATTTATTATTTCAGTAGTTACTAACGGAAGTTTCCTTTGATGCTGCAAGGGACTGTCGTGTGTGTATGTTTGGGAGGAAGAAGGAAGGCATGGGGCTTTGAAGGACTTCTACCACTCCAGCTGTCTTACAGGTAATAAAACGAGAAAGCCAAAATTGGCCTATGGAGAAATTGCATATTTGGAAACATTTTAACGTTTTTCTTCAAAGTTCATTGCAAAAGTTATTTATTCTGTCACAGTTATCTACAGTGAGTTAAAATGAAGTTTTACGGCTCAGTTTCTAACCAAGTGGTTTATGTCGGGCGGGCCACGGCCTTTTTTCCAGTTGTGGCTTACTGGCTTGATTTCCCTAGACTCCATTACTTATGCTGATCGAGCACAAGCACAATGGCAGTAGGTTCCATTTTAAAGTCTTTGGTATGACCCGGCCAGGATTCGAGCCCGTGACCTTCCGGCTGCAAGTCGGATGCTCCAACCACTTGACCATGCATTCGGTGTCCCACAGTTATCTACAATTGTCACTTCTGTCAGCGTGCTATGTCTATGGAAAGCAAGGGAAAAACCCGCACTCGAGGAAAAAGTTACTGGTGGGAGAATTTTTAGGCAATGGCCCCTTTGTTTCAGTTTTCGTTGTCCCTGATGGAAATATGAGGGTCCTTGCCAGAGGCTTTTTTAAAATTAAACGCTGTTAAATTCAATTTACTGGCATCTGACAGTAAAGACAATTTAAGAACCCTGAAGTGCACCCGAGGAAGGAATGTTAGAACTACACGTCTTATTGACTTAATATTATCCCCTTTCGATCATATATGCAATCAATTTGAGAACTCAGCTAGAGAAAACCTTTTGGAATCTTGTGAAGTCTCGATTCAAATTTAATATCTCTTTTTTTTTCAAACGCTCACTGCCACCCCTTAGGTCTCATTGCCCGGCTGAGTTGCGAAAACGCCCAGAAGACGATAACGCCCCAGTTGGAAACCACTGTACTGGATAGACCGGTCGAAGGAACGATATCGGAACAACATTTCTAGCGAGACTACCGACATATTTTGTCTTTCTACTGCGTGTTCTCACTGAGCCATTTTAATGTCCGGGAGATTCTCGTACGGAGGGAAGGGGGACCTGATGTGTCTGTTGTGCAACAGTACACAGGCTTGCTAGCCAAAGAAAGCCAAGGTTTACTGAGTACGAAACCACTCAAAAACTTACAATTTCCTTCAAAACGGCTAAATGAACCACCAATTAGGACGTAGCTTTTCGGTAGTCAATACAATACGTACACCGAATATCCATTTCATTCCATCAATTAGATGGAAAAGATCAAAAACTTTGTAAGAGGGCTCTAAAAATCATCCGCCGTTGAAAATGTAGGTACCTAACGCTGGAGATTGTGGGTGAATTCAAAATTTTAACCATTTTTCCGACTGGGGAAAAGTATATTCTCCCATTAGGGAGAATATCCTGAACTGTTTTAAACTAGAGATTGGAAATTGCGAGAAGTTGTTGAACGTGTCCAGTCCGTAACGTACGTTTCAACGTTAATGCACACAGTCGAAGTTTCCACTATGGTGGTCTAGTTTAATTTTCGAAAGATTGGGAGGTGTTTAAAAATTTAAGGCGAACGAACATTTAAGGCTACTAGCCTAAAATTGCAACACATATTAGGTGGGCCTAGTGTTACTGCCGACTAGTTATGAAAGCCAGTGCAAGCTTCATCCTGTTAATTGATAGTTTTTTTTTTTGAGGTTTTTTTGAGAAAAAATTGATGATATTAAGTTCATTATAAGGAACGCTTGAAAATTTCGATTTCTATGTAAGATGCTGCCCCTTCTCCTCCCAGACAGCTTCAATTCTCCCCACTAAATTACTCCTATCCGCTCCCCAAAACTGTCTTAATCTCCTACCCTTGTACACACAAAGTTTATTGCCTAAGGTCATATCCTGGTGGGTAAAAAAAGGCCATGGTATCAGAATATGTTATGAGAACTCTGTGCATTCTGTGTACTGTGAACTAGTCTGCATCTTTTGACCTTGATACCATCCAAAGAGCTTTCACCAACTGAGAATTTTTGCTTTCTTCCAACCAAAAATGTAATGGTGTGATGAGTCTGCCTTTGAGAGTAAAATCAAGATACCGAGCGACTGGTCGCGGGGATGCCACCTTTCACCAACCTTGGAATCAGCATTGGGACAATTCACGTTTACAGAGTATGTTTATCATGATGTAGCGTCTGAATGAAGTATCTTTCAAATTGTAAGAAAGAGAGGATTCAATCTGTGTTTTTCCAGGATCACGCCCACGGAAGAACAATAGTCCTATTGTAAACTTTGTATACTTTATATAGTTAACTTTATATAGTCAAAAGATCTAAAACGGGTGTTGCAGCAAATGTAACTGAATAAAAGAGTGCCCGTAGCGGTGCGTATTTTTTTTTCTAATTTCAGAACAAAAATGTCACGGAAGAAACAAAATACGTACATTATAAAAAGCCTTTTTGGATCATTTTGCTACAAAAACTACATGGAGTCATGCCAGTGCCACTGTTTACATGCACTATTTTGTGATCGATTTTACGTATAGGGGGCACAGTGTTCCGCACGGAGGCACGACCCCTCCGTTCCCCCGCCTGGCTACGGGCCTGTTGCTGGTTAAATTACTAGAAAAGTCACCTTCTTGTTTCTTTAAAATACTCGATAAGTAGTGGGAACTCGTAAACTTAAGAATGAAACCCTTTCCTTTAAAAGTTCATGGGATGCTCGGTACCTATACTGGTCACATTGCACAATATTACTGGGCTACCGTTGCCCCCCCCCCCAAACAACTCCAGTGTTTATTTTCGACATTTTTGGAACATCAACGTTATAGAAGGTTCTGAGTGTCTGCTCCTCTGCGTTATTAAGATCACGAATACTTTAGTTCAGACCTTATAGGTATAGTTCTTCCAGAACACTCGGAACGACTGTTGGATTCAGCAGCATAATACTATGTAAACGTATTTCGATACAAACAAAGGAGACAACCCACTACAGTCGTTTGTACTGCTACTTGGCTTTGAGCAACACTAACAACGTAGCTAATTGTAAGGGCAAGGCTTCAATCTGCCCGACAACACATACTTAAAAATAAATAATCCTAGGCTTGTGGTCTAATCGTTATGTGCGTGTTACGATGGCTCATACAGTGCTTCGGAATGATTTTCTATGACCCACATGGGCTAAGTTTTATTTAATGTGCCTTTAAATTTTTACTAGCCAAACGGCTTTAAACATTAGAAAAAAAAAATGGATGACTCTGTAACTACAACTGTTTGAATTCTTGTCTGAAGAGAGCGTTTTTTTCAGCATAATTCGAAAACATACGAGCGTCGGTTGATGAAAAAAACTGTTTTGATAACTTGTTCAATAAAAGTGAATCCCCCAAATGTGGTATGGCAAGACAACAAGAAACGAGAAGTACTACTTTACTAACTATCACTTTACTAAAAGCCACATCCAAAGGGTTAGCTATGGGTGCAGGAGTATTGGATGTGGCATCTCCTTGGCTGGACAACCAGTTGGCACATCGACTCTTGGGGAAGAGAAAAGAGGCATAGGCTATTACATGTTTTTGAAAAGGCAATTTTATAAAAGTAGCCAATTTTTACGACTTAACAGATTATTTTGAACATTATTCTTCCTAAAAAGGTAAATATTATACACCCTTTGCAGTCTGTATTTCTATTTCCTCATTTGTTGAATCCAAAGATCTTTATTTCATGTAGCAGTTTTGAGTGAGCGTTTCAGTTTATTTATTCCCCTTAATGAAAAACATTTTTTCTAGTACTTCTCTAAGCAATCGTACTGTAGAGTTTCTTGTTTGAAGCACAATAGTTTTTTGTAACCAATCCATACGTCAAATATATCTAAAAGAAGGTGATATCAGTCATAAATAAAGAATGCCCCCCACAACAGTTAGTGTTTTGTATGTCAAATATGCTGTTTATAGCCAGACCTGTATAAACGGGAGAATGGAGGGTCTAGCTTTGGGCAAAGGTACATGGTGGAAGGAGAACCAGAATAAGCAATTCATTATTCCAAAGCTGTACATTTTTGCTTGAAATAATAGGTGATAATTTTAAGAGTGTTTCGCTTTAGCCAAGTTTTCCTTGTCACATAATTTCACTTGAACGGAATGTCAGCTTGGCTTTTAGCACAAGGCCCAAATCTATGTATGTTTTTGCGTGTGAAATATAGACACGTTGTTCTGAAGTTCACCTACGAGTCAAAACTAGGTTACTAAATGTTTTCTGTAAGGTTGGAAGGACGAGAGTTGCCATGATCGGACATGTCTTCTCCGAATTAGCAAAAGCATTTGAGTTTTAGGAAAGTATTTAATTACCCATTCTTCTCGGCTTTCTTAACTACCGCGCCCGTAATGAAAACTAATGTGTGACTAGTATGGTGCCAGGAGGAGAAAGACTTTCTGAAATGTTATAGGCCTACTTAAAAACAAACAAACAACGAAAACAATGGGGCAAATTTAAGGAGACGAATGACCTCTCATGCAAATCGAGCAATGATTTTTATTCAAACTATCGCAACGAAAGGAATATCGACGACAGACCCGATTGCAGGAAACTGCTTAGAGAAGCTCAGCAGGTTTAGTCTCTAGACAAATGTGTAAAAAGTATCATCAACTTCAACTACTGTCCAGGACGGGGTAAGGTGTGCTGATCCGATTCGAATTCGACACCGAAATACCATAAGCTACAGTCATTTTGCCAGGTCGGGATCAGAAGACTGTAAGAGTCACCTTCGCAAATCCACAGATGGACCATAAATACAACCTTATACGCCAAGGTTTTCTAGCAAGTAAGACAATATCTCCCTCTCCTTTCGCCATTTGTAGAAGTGGTCTAGCTTACAGCTCCCTAATCTAGCAGCATCTAGGAGAAATTTCACTTAAATATCATTTTTTCAAATGAATTCAAAAACATGCGTATAAACTTGTCTCCTTCCAGATATATCCGGCGTGACTCGTTAAAAAGAACTAAAACTTACATTGGTGTACCGTTGCGGGAATCAACACAAGCTCAAAAAAATCTCAAAAATGATGCAAAGATAACTGTTAATCTTAAAACACTTTAACACACCAAGGGCTTCGATAAACGTCTTTATGACGTTGACTAATGGCTTGGCCTGATAAGGATTCAGGAACTGCGTTCTATTGTACGAAAGCACACAATTATTTACTCAGTCTACCAGGAACTTGCTAGTAGTTCCAATAGCCTTGTTAACATTGTCTTACATTAAGCTCCAAGGTAAAGGAAAAAAGCAATGTTGTAGCCGTTTTTCATGAATAATCTGCATTAAAATTGAACCTTTTATAAACCTTTCATTTGGACCAACTCGTTTTGCCTTTTGCTTTCTAGCCTATAGTCTTTGACTAGGGAGGAAAACCAAACCGAAGCAATGGACCTGTTTAATTGTGAGGTACAGTTTTAAAAATGAGATTGTCTCCATCCTCTCCCCTCCCGGATACGCAATCCCTATGGCATCGCAAATGGGTACATGCTAGGGACAGTTTTTTTAGACTCAGTGTAAATGTTGCGTCATTACTTAAAATAACCATTGAATTGTAAAATGCACATGGTAATTTTATACAACCCAAAATCTTTCTTTGAGACTGAAATGCATCTTTACGTAGTTTTTCAAAATAATGTACTTTTAATGCACTACAAATGACATAAGAAAAGATCTTAATTACTTTGCAAATATTACTAATATAATGTACTTCATAGGCGTAGCTTTAAAAGACAAGTAACTTTCACTCTTGGACTATACAAAATAAGTTAATGCGAAACCAAAGGCGTGGCGGCAGGATTTACCCTACGGGGAGGGGAGCTATCACAGATCCCCATATGGCGTCGGGTTTAGATTACGATATCGTTTGGGAGAAGTGGTGAGGAGTAGGATTTAAGAAAGCCATGCTTTACAATTATATAATGTAGTAAACTGGAATTTTGACCTTTTTGGCGTTCATTGGGTAGCGTGAGTAGTTACGTAATCAAGCCTTTGTTCAGTGCTGTTCACATGTGTTGTAGATTGTGAAAGCAGATTTGTATGCAGCCGTCGTGTTTGGCAGACGTGCCTGTAGGCAGTCTCCGGCGATTCGTCGTCGTGATCCGTTTTGTAAAGAAAAAATATTTTTGTTACGTCCGAGATGCCGAGACAACCCCTTGTTGTATCCAGCAAAATGTGTCTGTGGCTGGTTATATCATTAACTGGACTGGTTAAAGTCATTTTACTGTGAGACTCGATGCAGTCATCCCAACTGTTGCGAGATGTCCTTGTGGCAGTGTTCCTGTCCGGTAGGCTCCTGAGCCTAGGCCGATGTGACGACGGAGGAATGATGTAGCTGAGGCCTCGTTAAGCTACTGTAAGACTTTCGCGTTCCACAACCAATCCAAAGATGGCCGCGTTCGCGTCAAGATTGATACGCGACCAGTGAAGAACCTGACGATCAGAGGATCGCGACCAGTTAAGTTAATAGATTGTTGGTAATTGTTTAAGCTATTCAGAGTCCCTAATTTGTAACGATTGTGAGAAAATTGCGTATTGAAGCCTTGGTAAGGCTAAGGTCCCTGTTGTACGGTTGTGTAATGTTCTATGTATGTTAGGCTGTTGACATGGAGTACAGGAGAATTAAGAAAAATGTTTAGGTAATTGAAGTCTCATGATCAGGAAGCTACTCATAATGTTGTATGAAGTATTTTTAGAGATGTGATGCACATATTTTGTTCTCATGAGTAAGTGGTTGAGAAAATTGAGTCAATTTAGGGAGAGGGTTGAGAACAAAGGGGTCCATTGTTTAGAACCATGTGGTCTATGGAGGGCGCTATGTTGTTTTGGGTAATGCCAGCTGGTCAATGATGAGGCAGTGGGATAATGAATGGAGGCTATTGTTAATTGTTTGTAGTGACATGTGACAGAGCCATTTGAGAGGTTAGGGTTTATTCTTGGTGCTTTGTGTCTAGATTGTGGTAGATGTATTTAATTGAGCCCAGTGCTTTGGGGGAAAAGGGTCCTCAGCAAGGCAAGGTGTCAAGAGAGAGGTTAAGGAGGTGCAGAACCCATGCTTTTGAGTTTAATAATGGTTTATGTCCGAGTGTAGATTGCTGGAATTAAGCTGATCTTGAATGTTATTTTGTACGCTGTCTGCATTGTAATTATAGTGTGTACCTTGTGGGTAAATGTGCTGAAGTGGATTCATGAGGTGTATATGGTTATCAAGGTACTTATGTTGTATCACTGAGAAGAATTACACCACTTATGGGTTAAACTGAGGAGGTTTATATATATATGAATCTGCCATTTGTGGGTTTCATGAGTCATTTATAGTATTTTAATGCTCTGATGGCATGAGGTGTGAAGTCCTTATATCTAGTTTATATGTGGTTAAAAATACTCTAGAGAGTGACTGCGCATTATTGGGTGTATAAGGTGCAAACGTCCTACATGGAGGAGACCATTGGGGTATATCGGAACTTTGTCATGACTTCCACAATTGTATGTTAAATTAAGATTACAATGGAATGCCTTGGAGGATTAGTATTTTACACTACATTTCGTATAGAGAAATACAGGCCTATGTGGTACAGGTTTAGCTGGAGCAGAGGTTTATAGTGTTGCAGTCTATTTTTGAGTTATCCTTGGTGAGGTTGCCAAGTGCAGTTGTTCAGTGCCTGGATATTAGTGTAAGACTGGATTCACTACTTTTTGCTTGGGAGTAGGCCATGGTTGGTCGGGATGGAAGGATGAATTCCTGGTCTTCATGTGGTTGAAGGATGTTTATTCCCAGCGTCGGAGTTTCCCTATCCTGTACATTGTTGTATTATACGATTTGTATTGTAGAATTACAAAGTGAGGAGTATTTGGCATTTTTATGTATCGGTTGTACTCAGAGAGAGTCAGTGACCTACTTATGTGTTTTTGATGAAGAGTTGACTTAAATTGCATCGTCATATGTATTTGAGAATTGATCCTATGTTGGTTTAATGTAATGTAACAGTAGGAATTTGCTGGCTGAGTTCTGTGTATCTTATGTGTGTGCTGCAGAGAGAGATTTCCCCTGTATTGTATTATGGTATATGCTTATTGTACTGAAAGCCAGACAGTCATATTGACACATGTTGTGACTTCATATTGTAAATGTTTCGCCATTCATATTCTCATATATATATATATATATATATATGGAGAGAGAGGCTGTTAATAAACAGAGCGGTTGTTGTTCCAACGCAAGAAAACTCTTGCAGTCATTATTTATAACTTATAATGTCGGAGCCAAGGGACCTTAAATCACGCAGCGTGCATATTGCCCTGCCCTGCCATAAGTGGGATCGCTTCAATAACAAAACATATTTTGCATTATGTCCGTATATACTTCAAGTGCCTACTTGCGTATTAATGTAGTGTTTTGCCAGGAAATCTGAATTTGGAATTGCATAGCGTAAGAAGGCCCCCAAAGATTTCTTTCGACGAATAAAAGACTCTGACTCATTTATAGCAAAATGGACCAAACATCGGGTGGGTTGATCCTTTTCATCGTATTCACCTCGTCTGCCTGATGAAATTTCTTTACGTGCTTAAAATAGACACCACCTGACGGTGAAACAAGTCTCCAGAACTGTCAAAAGAGGACATTTACTGTAAACTACGCTTGAACAAACCTTAAAACACAAAATCCACAACAGCGGATCTCAGGCTCCACTAGTAGGGTATGTACTAAGTATTTACAAATTCACTTTTACGGCCCACTTATTTTACAAGCACGAATAATGAAAAAAAAATAAAATTAAAAATAAAAAACAACTTGTGTTTCAGACTGATTTGTGCTGAAGGCCTACAAAGACACGCACTGAAAGTTTTGAATGCACAACAATTTTCACGGACCCTCTTGATGAGTTTGCCAACATGAGCCATTAAGTTCTTAAGGTTTAATGGTGCAATACAAGTGCATCTGATTCTTTATTTTACATACTTATCTTGCTGTGTTACTCTTAATTTCATTTCGGAATGTTCGATCTGACTGTTCTGACCATAAATCAAAAAGCCTATGGTATGTTGGATTTTCAGGTTGTGCACATAAAATGAATTATTTTCCAAGGGTTCAATGCAACGAGTGTAAATCCTGTTCTATGCTGATATGTGCTCAGTTTGGCTACTTCTTCCCTCAGCACCCTGTGCTTGCTGTGTGTACACAATATCAAAGTATGGCTGATGATAATTTAATTTGGCATTCACTATGTATCGATCCAGTCTCCAATGATGTATCATTACCACAAGACTAGAACTTATCCCAAACACCAGCCAAAATGTACTATCCTTTCTAACAATTGATATTGAAAAAGGCGTGATGTGCGCTAATCGTGCATGCTATGCCCATCTGAACGACTAATAAAGTCCATGTTGATATTTCAAATTCTGCTCAGATGTTTTGCACATCTTCCTGTGGCTCCCTTAATCCTTCTATCCTGGAAATGGCTTGGACCCCACAAATGATACTATCCGCAGTATAGTGAGATTTGGACCCACCTTTTTAGTGGGAATTAAATGCAGACGCCACTGCATCTCCAACGTGATCTCGTGAGTGTCAGTCAAAACCTGCACCCATTCACATTAACTTGAAGAATTTGAAGTGATACAGTCTCTTAATTGTCAAGCCCTTCTAATAATTAAATTACAAGGGCCTAAAGTCTGATGTAAAACGTTTAAATTCTTGCTGTGTGATAGAACACTTACTACGAGTGCATTTTGAGGAGTGTCTGTCATTACTCATAGCAAAAAAATCTAACACATTGCCCCACTTCAGGTGTTTTCATTCACATCCTTTAAAAAAGCTCTTTCTTAACAACCTGGACATTTATGTTAAAAAGTGGTGGTATTTTGATTTGAAATGGAAACCTTTGAGATATAGACTACGTTATATCCCTATGAACTCACAACTTGCTAAAGGATTTCTAGAAATGTGTGATCTTGTAAAGTTTCATTCTTTACAATTGCCACGGGGACGGACTGTTTTTTGCTGCATAGGTCATTTACACTGTTTTTATACTCATACTGATGTTACTGCCCTAGCATTCAGGATACCAAGCAATCACTATTATTATGTCAACGAGCAATAAATATCTGAAGTTCCACAAGAAAATATCGTCGGTGTAGAGTTAGTGGAAGTCAAATTCCTCACTCAACATACATCTCCTAGTTGCCATTCTACTCACTCTCCCATTAATCTGCTGAGCTAGATGTTAAATGTGTGTGAAAATTTTACAAAGGGTAAAGCTACTTCATCATTGAAACCAAAAGAACTAATCGGAGCTGCATAAGGTGATAAAGGAGAGTAAGGTTTTTGTGCTCACCACGAATGTCGATTAAATTGCTGCCGCTTAAATAAATTGCTTTGATAAACTTGTCAATCCTTGGTGAATTCAAAAGAAATGCAGTTATACACAGGAAAACAAATGAAACTGTTTGACAAAAAACGGAAAATATTACTTAACTAAACTGGAGGGCAACACGTAAGGACGAAGCCAAGGGTCTGGTAAAGGATGTAATGTACCCTTTGGTTGGACCATAAGTAGGTTAATCGACGGCCAGTTGGCACATCGACTTTTGGGAAAGGGAAAGAAAAATCAGGAGATAAAATATTTTCTGGTGGCAATTTAAAAAAAAAAAAATTTTACAGCCAAAATTTTAGACTTGATTGATTATTTTGGACATTATTTTAAATGTTTAAAATTGTGCACTTTTTTGGGAGTTGTAGTCAAATTTCTTATTTGTTGTGTCCAATTTCCTTTAGATAATGTTATGTCAAATGTCTACTATTTTTGTTCGAAATATGGGCCCGGGAAAAATTTTTCAAAGGGCTTTGCTAAAGTAATTTCTCTTTTCATGGCCTTGTATTGTCACTTGGACGGAATGTCAGCTTAAGTGTAAGTCCCACGTCCAAATCCATGTACGTTGTGTATGTATATAGAAACGCCCTGATATTACCACAAACAGAACCAAATTTAAGTTGTTTAATGTTTCCCGAAAGGTAAGTGGAATGGAGATTGCCACAGACATTTCTTTCCCAAACTAGTAACATCATGTGGCTGACAATATAGTCCTTCTCCCACACCACTGTTCTATTCGGGCTTTGTATCAGCTGTATCTCTGTTGAAAAGGGACATGTACATATTGCGTAACGTGTAGTAAAGCTTACTAAATGGAATACCGGAACAAAACAAAACGCCGGCGAGGGGTCAGATCCACTGCTCGAGATCAAATTTGTAGTGTAAATGCAGATCAGATCCAGATCTGATTGCCGGATTTTGATCCTGGTAAGAGGGGAGGATCAGACCCTGCGCAGTCGATCAAAACTTGTAGTGTAGATGCTCTAGGATCAACGATGACCCGGGATGAACGGTGACCTTACATTGTAACATAAAGAGAGGAGTACTTTCAAAGGTGTACATGCCACCGGCTGGTCTATGCATAAGGCTACACCTGTGTTTTCTCACCTTTTTGTTTACATTTTGATGTGCACGCGCGTGTGCTCCTATATCGTAATTCATTTGAAGGCCACTTCCGCTGAAGCACGGAGTAGGATCAGAGTACAAGACAAGTGTAAATGCACCAGGATCAAGCCATACATGTTATACGATATACTGATTACATCGGGCGATCAGATCCGGATCTAGTGTAAAAGCACCCTAAGTCATTCTTTAGTATACCTTAATAAAAAATTAAACTGTAAATCAAACACATCTAAACACACCAAACAAGTCTGTCTTTAGTTAACCTCGATAAAACTGAACTTATTGCTTGGTGAGATTAGGATAAGAACGCATACAATAAATGGGGTCAGTCTACCAGGGAGTGGTTAGTAGTCAGTAGCAGCAACCTAATAGTAAACATAGCCTTACTGATGCTCTACGGCAAGAGAGTAAGGCAATGTTGAACTCTTTTGTCATGAACAATCTCAATAATACTTTAGAACTGTTCATTTGGATCATTCAAAATTGATTCTTGCCATGAGCTTGTACACCTCGCCCAGCGATGGATGCAAGCCGACGTTATGGAACTGTTTAATTTTGAGGTGCAATCCTAAAGATCAAGTTGCCACCCCCTGTAAACGTCCCCATTTTGCATCGCAATAGGCGACATGCTAGGGATCGTTTCTTAAAAGCAGGAATGAAGTTTGTTTTTGATTAAAATGATCAATATGCTTTTGTTGTTTAGTACACAAATTCGGTCTATAGCACCCAAAATCTTTCTCTTTCAAAACAAATGTCCCTAAAACAGTACCGGTACTTCAAATCAATGTTTTGACGATTGGGTTAAAGAAAAGCTATTTTAAAATAACAGGAATAGCGAGATGAATTGAAACGAAGGGTCGGGAGCAGTAGCTCGAAACCCCCACAGGAGCAAGGGTGACGGGTTGCGATAACGATGTCGACTTAGGATGGGGAGGGTTACGGAGGGGATTGGAAGAAATCCTTTGTACTATCTATTTTTCGCAGTGCATTTTTGAATACTATCTCTACTTTACTGATTTCTCGGTTAAACTGACGTTTCGATTAAATAGCACGCAAAGATTACCTTTCCTCACGCCAAAGAGAAGGGAACAACTAGGCCATGCAATTAGTTACATCGGATAAGATTTCCGATCTGTGAAAACACTACAGTCATCTGATAAGTTACTTTAATGCGGGGAAAGGGTCTTTTAATTTTTAATTTAAGGGAACGAATCTGTGGAAGAAATTGAAAGAAACGAGGGTACGGCGCAAGGTGGATGGGAAGTTTTGAGTTCCCATTAAACGGGCTGTCCCATTGAGAATTATCCCACTGCCTGCTCATACCACTATCTGGCGTCGCTACCGTAAAACTGTTTTATTGGGTCACCAATTTGTATCAAAAGTTTGAAGAAAAAATGTTATTGCACTAATTAGTCCCTATCGATAGACGAACATGGCATGTGATGCATTGCTAACTGAAGTAGTGAAATGTCCTATTATTATTGTGTACGTAACAGGGCATTGAAAGGATTTGAGAATTCCAGCCACCCTCCACCACATGATGCTACAAGTCTGTAATTACCTAATAAGTCACTGTTTACAGTTTACAAGGGGAGAATGTATGTAAAGTTTCAATAGTGCCATAGCAATGTAATCCTGCTTTCTTGAGGTCAGCAAATGCCATGAAAAGGGATACTGAATTCATTTATTATAGATGCAGAGTTGGTTTAAGGTTTTAGGACTGATGCAAAAATGAAGAGGCTGTAAGTTGTCATTTACAGACAGCTAGTGTTTTGGATCACCTTTCTTATTAAAACAGTACTATGCAGTCAGTGAAGTTCGTATGTGTTATTGATGCATGATGACAAGGCCTGAATAGAAGTGTTAAAAGCTAAGTGTTCGTGAGGGATCTTGTCACGGTTTCTAGTTGTCATCTTATGTGTATCAGTGTTATTTCATGTAAAATGATTGGGTGGTTTATAGTTGAAAAGTTTTCGATATTGCTGTTTATGAATAAGTAAGCGCATGTGAACACAATTCATCACAAGACCATTCATAGGACCTAGGGCTTAGGACAGGCAATGATTTTCCTCATTTTCTTTGTTATGAAACCTACAGAATGGGGCAGATTGGCCTCATTGTAACTGTAACTCACAAGTTTCACTAATGCTAGTTACAGACACTCCACAATTTGTTAATTATAGAAAAGGGTGGAGGTGGTATGCTTCATATCTCTTCCCGGGTGCCCCCAGTGGCCTAGCCAGGATAATTTTAGTAGGGCGATGGGGGGCTTTTCATGGGAGGGCGCCTTGTTACTATCTAAGCGGAGCGGCACCACTGGTTGGCGCGCAGAGTACCAGAAAAGTTTTGCTAAAAAGACCCCTTTAGATGGCCGGAAATGACACTTCCTGGGCCTTGCAAGTTGCTCTAAATTTTTCTATCCGTTATTGTGAGAACTCATGTCTTGATATGGTCAAGAAAACAATCTGCTAAGTTATTTTGAAAAAAATCATGACTCTTTTGTGAGTTTGACGTCGGGTTGACACTTTTTTGCAAATCTGCATAGTGACGTCACGCAGAGGTTAGTGATGGGGTTGGGGCACTTTAGAAGATGGTGCTGTAAGTCCACCCAGATGCACCCAGAAAGCCGATGTAAAATGTGCATAAATGTGCATGTTCGCATTGCAAGAAGTTTGAACCAGGAGCGAATCCTTGCTTTGTCACCTTGTGCAGGTGTTGTTCTGGGGAGGGGTCACCCTTTGAGGGGAAGGGTCACCCTCCCCTTTGAGAAATGTTTGTTTATTTAAATTGGCTTGGTCGCAAAATGGTGCTCTCTTTAATAAATTTTCAAAAGCTGAACATATTTTGGAAAACTTTTGAAATTACTTGAAATTTTTCTTTTGATTGACTGCAAAGGAAAGATGTGGTGTCTAAGTTGAGGGGTAGCTCCTCCCTCGAAAAAAAAAATGCTAAGGTAACGTAACTAAGATGCAAAATCATGTCAAATCCTTCAATTAATTGGCCCATGCTTAGACATTATCATTATTTAGTGATATATTGGCTGTGGCATGGCACTCGTAAAAAATGTGTAACGACAAATGTTACCGTGTACGGTACTTGTGCTATCATATTGCTCTTGGATTCTCTAGTGATGCTAGGTTCCTGCAGAGGTCGAACATTTACTTTTGTCGTGAATGGGCTTTGGCAACAATAAATGTATTATTGCCCGAATAATGGTTATAGGATATAGAGTGTGTTAAGTGACAAATGCTTGTCAAGCGCGCAGATTTTGCATTGAAAATCAGTCGGATTCCGTTTTCTCCCCAAAAATATGAGATGGATTAGGTCGAATTACCTGCACTAAGAATAATAATTTGAGTGATGTAAAAGGTCAAAAGGTAAGGACGATTTTTTCAAGAGCCTGAATTCCAGTGGGGCGACTGGGGGAGGCTTCCATGGGGCGCCCCAAGCCCCCGTAGCTACTCCCCTGTGTGTCCCTTGGTAAGCTATTCTGGTCACTGGAGGAGACAGTGGAGTGTGTTCTAATCTCAAATTATGAATTGGTTCTGATTATTCTACCTGTGTTTACATCAACTATTATGCATGTAAGAGTACTAGATTGATGACTGGATCGTGGGCGTTATCAAACTTTAAGGTGTAAAAGGTGTAGTTACAACTTTAAGTTCAAAGCTTCAATTGTAAATAATGTTTATGTTCTCAACCTGCCACAAAGTCATTTTGGTTTTTCGTATGATCCTTATCCATGTTGCCATACCCTCATCGTCTTTGTAACCTTCATTTCATTTTTAGGTGTTTTGGGGTTAACTTCAGAAAGAAGTGGAGCACCATATTGAAGTTACTAACCAGACCCTTCAAAAAGTGTTATAGTCCTTTTATTTATTCCACTCTCTTACAATTGTGTGGTTCATAACTTAATTGTGTTTGATTTCCATTTGATATTTGATTTTGAAGAAAAATTATTGTAAACGGCCAAACATTTGCAGGTGTTGACCAAGGTTCCTACCACTGTGGCCAATTTGAACGATGCCTGGAAATTAATGCAAGCTTTCTTCAATACACACGTGCTGAAGAAATACCTTTTGGATAGCTGTTGTTTACTGTATCTGACTCGGTAACTGCTAAAAATGGTTGCATTGAGAAACGTAGGACTGCCACGACTGTAAAATAATAGCTTGGGCATTGACGTATTCACTGTGAACGTGGATGGTGCACGTTTCTTTTCATTTGAACATACAGGTCAGTGATTCTTTTGTTGATGCCGTTGTTCACGCTCAAAAACCATCATTAGGTATAGGTATGCTGTTGCATTAAATAATGCATAAGTGGAAGATTTGGTTATGTGGGGTGTAGCCTTTGCCTACAAGGAAACGCATTTTAAGCCTAACTAGGATCTTCAGGGATCATCTTACCTGAAGGTTGTCAAGTGTAATACAGGTGCAGTATAGATTCTTGATTACATGTGCTTATATTTTGGTATTATCCTGTACAACACTGGCTTAATCAAGATAATATCTAGATTTTGTTGCTTCGTTTCGCTGTTTTTCGACTCTGAAATATTAAACTTTCAGAATGATGTTGGTTCAGTTCAAATGCTGATAAACACACAACTAAACAGATAACATTGTATATACACTGCTACTTTAAGTAGAATTTAGTTTTTCAGAAATTGCCTTTAGCGAAAAGGCTGTTTGTGTGTAAGACGTTGGTAATGAAACATTGTGATCATAGACTGCATAGGCCTAAGTCATTTGTACTGAAATTGCACTCAGACTCGTATAACTCAGTAAAATAGACAACAAGCAGTCAGTTATAGTGTATTCCAATCAAGAATAAGTATCGTTTAAATGGTTTCCCGAATGTCCACAAGAAAATGTCATCAATGAAAAACTGAAGGAATTATGTTCCTTTAACTGACAGAATTCTTCTAGGTTCCCTTCACAAACTCTTACATTAGTCCGCTGGTCTAGGTATTAAAGAGAGAGGTTAATCCCCCAAGTTTATTTTCAAAAATTTGCTAAATCGTACAGATCTCCTCTTATTTCTCTCACAAGTATTTTCATAATGTTCCTGTGTAAAAACATTGAATATTGAGGGTAAACCAGTGAGTAATTCTGCATAAATTCAGGAAATAAGTAACAAAATTATTGTCACATGATGGATATGAGCCATTCCTGAACTAGTGTACCGAGGTACACAACTTCAGATTGGGGGAACTGCATTTTCCCTTTACATGTCTGTGGAAATAAGACAAAAACAAATGTACGTTGTCATTGAAATCAAAGGGAAATAATCTTGCTAGTGTTAGTCCTGCTCAATTAGGTGAGATGGGTCAATGCTGTTAATGTAGTCACGTATGCGCGCGAGGGGGAGGGTGTCCCCCTCCCACGGTGTGAAATTTTTTGGTTTTTTAATGTAAAAATATGTAATTTGGTGCATAGTTTATATGGTATTTTGTATACATAAGGAGACATTATTATGTATTTTATGAACTATTTTGTAGGAACCACCATATAGAAATCAAAAACATACATATTGCTGGCAAATAATTTATCTTTCTGCAAGAAGGCTATGCAAAATCACATAACAGCTTCAAACAAGTGCGAGGTGTTGGCTTTGTACACAGTCTTACCACTAGATACCATGAGTACATGATATGGTAGGCCTACAGTTTGTCCTCATACGGTATCGGCAGAGTTGGCAAGCATGCAGTCAGTGCCCCATGGGTTTGCGCGGAGAGCAAGAAAACTTTGGTCCAAAATGCCTCCCAGATTGCTGGAAATGGCACTTCCCAGGCCTTTTTACCGCATATACATATGTGAAACACTAGTGATATTGTACAAAAAAAAAAAAAAAAAACATTTTGCTTAAGGGAGGCGGCTGCCCCTTCGCCCCCTGCCTACTCGCCTGTACTGTTACAACATAAGAAGGAACTTTGAGGATATGGCACCAACGTAGATATAGTAACAGCAGTACTAGGCAGTGTTGAAATTGATTTCCATGATTTCAGTGGAAAGTGAGCTCAAAGGTCGTCTCATTGTAATAAATGTTAGCATATACATAAATAAATATATGTATTTCTATAGATTGAGATTTAGGCGAAATATGGTATGAAAAAAACGCGACTGTTGGGAGAACTCGATCTTAAGGCGAAAAACCGTTTCGCCTTAACGTTTTAGACACTGTTTTATATGGGAATGCGTAACTGTATACGCAAGTCCGATTTACC
>WURT03149569.1:0-11010 GCA_009936505.3 Holothuria glaberrima
TTGTGTTTAGCTATAAATGACTTTCAAACATGATTCAATTTCACCAGTATGTTTTGTGGTAAATGTCACAAAGCTAAAGTACTAGTACGTTAAGCCTGGCTGTCAGCATCAAATATACTTACCTCCTCCCCATTGTCATCCACCAACATATCTTCATGGCTCTTGCCCTGTAAAAGAAGAAAATAAAATACATACAATTTACTGTTGACACTTTCAATAACTCAAGTAGCAAGCCATGTCCCATATTCTATGCATAGTGCAGACAAACTCAATAAAGAAGTGACAATAATTGCACATTTGCACAACACTGAGTTAGTATCACCAGCAATGTAGATCTAACACATTGCCAACAACCTATTCCATGGTAGAAGCAATTATTGTTCACGTCACATGAATGTGGTATGTGGGAGTGAAACAGATTCCTATGCTGTAACTTATAGGCCTATACATTACATACCATCATTTTTAGTTTCTATTGTGCATCTCTGTCCACAATACAAAAAAGTACCTTTTTGAAGTTTCCAACAGTATTACTCACTGTACATATATGGCAAGAACATGTTCTTCTATAAGCTTCAATGCATCCTTCTTGAAATAGTTCAAATTTGTCATGTAACACACCATTACACCAGATGTATACATGCAATGTGTAAAAGCCACAAACATTACACCATTCCCAAACAAAACACAGCTCTAACTGAAGAGCACATGGTACAGTGTTACCCACATGGTAAACAGACTGTATTCACAAACTTCAAATCATTTCCTTTGCTAGTTTCTTTTAGTGGAGATAATGGCCATCTGATAATCTGAAATCAATGTTGCCTATTTACCTTACTCCTAGATTTCTTAATTTCTATGATGATATACTGCATAATTTGTTCCCCTGCAAACAATGTAAATTTTTTAGGGAAGTATGTATTAAAATTGTAATACTCTCTCTATCCTTCAAACTAATGGGGGATACATCCATCAAATGACTACGAGCAAGTGCTATAATCATTTGATCTTAATAAAAATGCAAACTGATTAATGATTACTAACAATGTAAACAAAATGCTCATTCCTTAGTGCCGCATCACAAATCAATACCCAACAGTTCAAAGACTAAACTGTACAGTAGCTTACAAAAAAAAAAGGTACATTAGCAAATTGTGGTGTACTTAAATTTAGTTCTATTTATATTGATGGTATCATCATACAATAGAAAAGTCGAATCACATTATTGTATGTACTTATTCCTTAGTCTACCAAGTTTGTCCCTTCATAATGTACTTTTGAGTACTAAGTCAATTCAAATAGAACAGTCTACAGATTTGCTGGTATGACCAATTCAATTAAAAATTGTCTTTTCAATTTTTGGTACATTTGGACTTAACTTCACGGCTGAGACACCCCGATGTCTAGTAGAGCCCTTACTGAACAATTATTAGTGTTTTTAACTTGACAAGGGCTATGACGTTGTGTTGAGTTGTGTTGCGTTTTTAAATAAATTGAGAGTCTGAAATGACTTTGGAATATCGTTTTAATAATTACTTTTCAATTTTGCAGCTATTGAAAAGAAACTGAAGTACTGTCTTGGCCAAAGGTTCTCACACCTAACCAAAAAGCAGTAATGCTAGCTTGTTCCATTATTATTACTCACACACCTTTATAACTGGTCATTTCACCCTGTGTGCACTACACTGATTAATAGCAAAATCAATAGATAAGCTATGGAAATTGGAAGCACTATAGGATACGCTGTGAGGTCAGGAGCTAACTGAATATTAGCCGTAGAGTAAAGACACTACAGTATGTACATACACAAAGCTGTAGTCTCAATGAATAGCACACTACACACGTAGATGACTTCCTGACCACCTTGTGATCTGCTAGCAGTGGGAAAGCTGACCAACGCTAGCAAATTACTGTAAGCTCAACTTGACTTCCTACAGAAATGCTGTACACACCCATAATGGTCCACGAAAACCACACTGACTTTCCATCCTTGTGCTAATTTAAACTGGTATCAAAATTCCAATCAGCTTTTTGTAAAACCAGTATGCGACATTGAAATAGATTGATCTGATATTCAAGGTATATGAAGGTTATTGAAGGTTGGAAATTCAATTTAAGCTCAAGGATAAAGGATTAGGTGACACTAGAAATGGTAAATTTATGCTTAGTGTGATATTGTCATGAATGACAGTTTGATGTATTTAAAACAAACTTGGCCAAGCATCCTTTACTTACAGAGAAGTAATTACTTTCCATTGTACAAAGTTTGATTTCTACCATTTTAGTTGTTGTTGGGTAGGACACATAGAAATGTAGGCAATTGATACTTTAATAATTGCTGACATAAAACACACTAGGAACCAAAGGAAATTACCAATTACCAATTGTACAGTTTAATGCAGAAAAAGTGACAGAATTGGAAGTGTTCAATGCAACCTAGCAAACAGGAGGTTAAGGATTCCAACAGCAAGTGGGTTATGTTAAGGTACCATAGATGTTTTATCTACAACCATTCTTTGGTTTTTCCATCTTGCCTGACCGTCAAGGAGGATTGGATCTATATGTGAACCTACATGAACTGAATCTATACATTAATGAGTAAGCCAACCAATTAAAGTCTTAAAATCTGGGCTGGAATCATTATTTGTGCTATTAACTTAATGTATGAGCAGCCAATAAATCAAGGCTTTCCCAATACAGTTTTTCTACTTGAATGGTCAATCTCATTTTTTGTAGTAATATTTGTACTTGTATGGACCTAATAAGAAAAAAAAGTGCCATCCGAAATTTGGGCACTCTGTCTTTGATAATAACAATGCTTCTGTCAACAGTCAGAAATGGCACAAAATATCACATCACTCCGACTGAACAACGTTTGTCCATTTGTTGGCAATGCCCACTTTACATATATTTCAAAAATATCTTCAAAGACATTGCACAAAGATTCGTATTCCATGAAAATATTTGCAATGTGGTTGGCTTCGTTTCCTGTTTGGTTGACCAAATCCTTCACACCGATTTTAATATTACAACCCAAAGGAAACAACTGCACAAATGGAAGTTCTATTACATCTGGACCTCCAAGCTATTGCATCACTACATGCACACAATCTAATGTGCAAGCTATACCACCTCCCCTGTGGGGAAACATAAAAATCAATCAAAGGATACAGAACCGGTTGAGAGCTGATGAGTTTGACAATTTACCTTCATGACATAACCCATATACCCTCGTCAAATGTAGGCCAACTATTCATTAATGAGACATCACTCTCAGCATACAGTGTGTGATCGAACAAACTATGTACTGTAACCATATGAGCTGTTTTGCTGAACAAAAGATTGAGAACTCCAAATGAAATAGTGAAATACCTCTTAGAGTTTAAATATTTAATTGTTTCGTTCATGCCAGGGAGTTCGCTGGCAACTCCCTATTCATGCAGATCAACTCCTTGGTTTGCAGTTAACATACACTATATGTTCTAAACATAAATAATAAGTGAAATGAAAGGCAAAAGTATGAAAAATAAAAGGAGATGCTTTTTCCCCACTTAAATGTTTATTCCTGATGTGGATGTATAAGAAATTTATTGTACAGAGGGTCTTGATGCTATACACATCAAACAGATATGAATGACAATTACACATCCTTGATATGGACATGTAACTGTCATCTTTCTGATAATTTTATGTCCATGGACCTTGAAGATTCAACTCTTCAAATACCAACTTTAAGATAACATGGTACCATGTTCTTCTGTTGTCAGCCACCTGTTATATTCGCAACATTTGTTAACCTGCATACTGTGACATTTCATACCTGTCACAGTACTTAAGTTCCAGGCTTACTTAGTTGTATAGACAGTTCATCTAGTATTGATGTCAAAATTCCTTAAATCAAGTGTTCACCTATAAATAAGTTTTGTTCCCTGACTGTAACTGCAACATTCTATACAATGATCTTGCTCTTGAAAGTACAATTACCCCTAAAATTTTATTTGCATACCTGGGTATTCAAAATGTGTGTTACTCACATGACAAATGTGTTGTATATTAACTGTTGGTTTTCTCTAACCCCCCCCCCCCCCACCCCTATAAAAAAAATGTGCAGTAAAGGCATTAAGAGCACGCTTGCTTTGAGAATGACATCTTTTATGATCACAAGTGATGTTTCATTGCAAGTGTTAGCACTGCATTGATTTTTTTATCCCTTCATTCCTGCTGAAACTATGTAACAAATTCATGTTGGTATGTCTTAAACCCCATCTAACTAACTAGCTAGCACTGCATTACTTCTTTACCTGCCTCTAACATCTCAAGTTTACTTCTCATGCACTGCATTTCCAATCTGTCATACTAACTGGAACAGTCTTGCTGTGTGGATTCTTTCTTGGAACGGAACCTCTTTCATACCCAAATGACTGCTAAACTAGGACACAAGATAAAACCATGCTAAATGCAAAAACCTTCACCAATGAGTACCACCATAATTTCTCTTAATTAGCATTCATGCATCTCCTTAGTGAAACTCTGCAACAAGAAGAATATTTCTGGAGATTTTATTCTGAAAATAGACAGTTTGTAACCCTCCATCTAACACTTCTACTCTACACAGTTTAGAAATCACATTTTAGCATATCAATATTTATAGCATACAACTCCATTCCAGCTGAATCCAAACTTCACTTCCCCAATATCACCTTCTTTGACTTTGGCGTACATTTTTCAAGTATTTTATTTCACACTGGGCTATGCTTATTTGGGGACATGCCCTTCCAGGTTGAAAGTCAATCCTATCCCAAAGTACATGTACAGAAGGAATAATCTTCACAAAGGAACTGGCCTCATACATGGTGTTTAATTTTAGTTAGTACTTAGCTTTATGGTTAAGGGCTAGGATTCATTTGAAACTGTGCATATGGAATTTGTTTGTACCAAATTATTCATGAACTGCCTATTAAGCACTTCTGTACATGGTAGTCATAAAAGTATACCAGTGAATATACAGTAGACAGCAAACTAACAAAGAAACATAAAAGTGTGGTTCTGTGCTTAAAAGCATTCTGCCAATCATCTTTGCAATTGATAGTATCTACTTGTCTTGTATCTTCCTGTAGGTCAATTGCACTGATTGCTAAGTATTAGGAAAGCCTTAGTCTCAACGCCAACGTCAATCAACCGGCTTGATTTCCTTTTCTAGACAGCCTCCGCCTTCTGGCTCCCAACAAAAAGATGTCCACAACATTCCTTAAATCACACTGCCACAAGAGGCTCCTTCTAAAACTCAACAGCGAGTTTAGGACATGGATTCTCAAAGCCCTAGGAAGGCCCACCTCACCACTTCTCTCCTCGCGGTGGAGGGGAGACTTTCACTGTTCAAACGAAATTGGGAGAGAATATGTCTGGGCAGGTGGTTCGCAAAGCGATAAATTTGGTCCGGCCTGCCCAGACAAAACATCATGTGGAGAATACTGCTATGCTCAGATGGGAAAGGAACAAGTAGCCCACTTGATCTGTATGGGAAATTAACGGGAATCCACTTTGCCACTACCACAGTAAATGCTTGATTTTTCAGCTTCATATCACATCCTTTTTGAGGCAAGAGAGAACTTGCCCTGCAATTTTTTCACTTGCCTCGGGCAATCGTTAATGTCGGGTAACGGGTACCCGAATCTTAAGGCCTACTCTGAAAGTTGGTGACTTTATATTAAAGCATAATACTCTGTTCGTGATTTTCACAAACTCACAGTATGCTGCACTGTCTAATTACCCCAAACAAAATGCATCACCGTCTTTAATATCCTGTTCATAGTAGTGTTCCCTATAGGGAATAGTACCGCATTTTTTTAAACATAATACCGGTACCCGTTTAGTTCATTTTAGGTTCGGGTACCCGTATGTTTGGTCAGGTACCTACAGCATTCTTTCTAAAAGACATGTAGAGTTGTAGACAATGGTACCAGAGAAATGTGGTCACTTACAAGTGATGTCATTGATAACGTTGGTGAAATGGAAGTCAATCTTTTGTTTGGTTCACATCATGTCAGACATACAGTGCAAGAAGTGGTTTTGACAGAAATCTAATTATTGTATGGAATTTTACATTGGAACATGGTGTTATTGTGGACGTGCGGAAAGCTGCAGCAGTAAAAGGTCTTATCATATAAATGAGCAGTGCTGTACATTCTCTGTTATCGTTCCAATCCCTTTTCTTCATTGTTCTGATTCTCGAGCGCACCATAGCCAGACACCCCCTTAGAATTAGGCCTAAGCTAGGCATAGATCAGGATTGCCATCACTGGTTTAGTTAATATTAAATCGCACATGTATCATTGTCAGAAAAGTGACTAATTTTTTTTCAAACAGCCGGTTTTGTACATGGCATCTTAACTTTAATTAGAGGGTGAATAAAAAATATAAAATCTTTCTAGTTTAGAAAACACTTTTTCATAATAACAATAACACAGATCTATGAGTCTATGACACTTGTTCAAAATATCCAGGTTTGAGATGTGATTTCCAGGTTTTCTTGCGAGAACCTCAGGGTTTGCCATATTTGAATATGAGGTTGGCAAGTCTGCATACACTGGCTAAGGCTTTGACCTAGAGTCCAGACTTAGCCTAGGCCTATTGTATAGTCCTACTGACTTAGGCCAAAATTAGTAGGCTAGGCTGCATCATAGCCACTAGGGTTGTTGCAATATGAAAGTTTTGTTATCGATATTGCGAAAAAATTTTCCTTCCACACCCAAACGATATCGCGATATTGCCGGATCCTGTTTGTCTTTTATATAGGCACCACGGTAAAAAGTGACAGTACATGGCACTGGCCCTATCGGTGGAGCATCCCTAATGACGATGTCATTTCTCAAAAAGACTGCCATACTGTAACAACGAGCATAAGAAATTGGCCTGTTGCTATGTTATTATATTACTTTGGTAATCCTTCCTTACAATGAAGCTGGAAATATCGCAACAAAAAACATTCTGCATTAGCTTTGCAATTGGGACTAATGTGTCATCTTGCAGGTTTAACAACTGAATCTTCTTTGTTAGTTTTACTCAGTCCTTTGTGAGTGATAAAGTAAAACAACCATGCGTCAAACATTTCCAGGCCACTCATACAGTTGGTAAGGATGTTGCATGTATGAAGATGGGGGGGGGGGGGGATTTCACGATATCGTTTGGGCAATTTCATAAATGATATTGGGAGCAAAATTACATATCGACATTTCTGGCCGATATTGCTATATCGTAAAAACTCTAATTGCCACTATCTACAGTGCTTGCCTTTTGATGGGTGCGATCGCCCTCGCACTCCATAGCGCCCATAAATTCCAACTGAGGAGCTCAATTGATCGCTCCCCTCGACTTCCCCCCAAGAATTCTAAATAAGTACACATACGAAAATGGCCTACAACATCAACAAACAAGCTGTTAATTGACTCTATGATTAGAGCTAAACTGCTCACTCCACAGAATATATCAATAAAACTGTTATTACCATATCAAATATATCTAAATCATTCACATTACTTCAAAAATAATTTTGGCATTCTGTGACCATGAATGTATTAGTATTTTACTCGGAAATGGATTGGACTTCAGCTTCGAAGTCATGTTCTGACCGCACAAGTTAAACTTACAGCTGGGTCATTCTCTGCCAACTCAACAAATGGGTCAGTTGGGCACCATCTCAGATTTTGCTGAAACTTTTATGAAGTATCCACTTATGGAAGGAACACACCGAAAAGTTTGTCAAAATTCCAAGTCGTTTGGAAGTTATGGCCCATTGAAAAATGGTCCCGGACCCCATCTTTTCATCGCCGATTTGTGCGCATGGCGTTTTGGTCATTTTTGCAGGCCTATAACTTCTCAGAGAATGAAGATACAACGCTAAAAATACCCATCTGGGGTATTTTCTGCCCACATTCTAAGAATCTGGCATTGAAAACACTGTATCTGGCTTAATTATGAAGACATAGAGTTCTAAACATTGCATTTCATTTTAGGCATCCATGTGATTTTTGATATTTGGACCCCTGTGGTTCAACCAACTTCTATCAGATAACAATAATTTGTCATATATGTAATATCTGTTGGGTGCACTTTGCCTTAACAAAGTTAAAGACCTTAGATAACCTCCATGACAAAATGGTGGGGGGTCAATCATGGTCCCAGAGCCAAAAAATGAAAATTTTGGATGTTTCTGGGTTGACCTTTGAGTGACCTTGTTTATCACCCCCCATGAACTTGAAATTTTTTCTACCAACAGCGCTATCCCTTTTCTATATCTGGTTAAAATTTCAGAAAGGGGTTTTTCCCCATCTTTAATTAAAAAATCTTTGAGTTGGTTAGGTGGTACACCATTTCACATAACAGTGTACAGTATACACATGTATACAAAAGTTAGTAGTGAATAAACCACAAGTGTGGCTCAAGAGCTAGCATAACTTGTTTGCAGTGTGGTAATACAATTAATGCTCATCATACTTACTTAAGCACAGCATATAGCTTTAAAAATAATTTAATAGCTGTATTTCCACAAAGTTTGTGGGTGCAACAGCCCCTTTGGTTTACTAGACAATGTTATGTGTAAAGTGCTCTACATACTGTATACATATACAGTGCATACTTGTTACATACCCCAGTACAATTATTACAAGTGTGTAAGTTAGTTACAATGTCATTTCCTATAACTGTAAATGAAAATAGTATCACTTCTGTGGTTGAAATTGTAAATACAAACAGGCCATGATATAAGGTCATGTGTGCTACGAGAGTATAGTTTGTACATACTGTATGTACAGTATATATACATACTGTACAGTACCTTACACTGTGTACAGTATGTGACATTGGCCACTGCTACCCAAGCTAAAAAAATGATTTGGCAAGAATGAGGAAAAAGCCCTCTTTGAAACTTTAACCAGATATAGATTGAGGTAAGGGCTAATCAAAAAAAAATTTCAAGTTCATAAGAGGTGATAAACAAGGTCAAAGGTCAATCCGAAAAACATCAAAATTTTGGTTTTTTGGCTCTGGGACCATGTTTGATCCCTCATCATTTTGTCATGGAAGTTATTTAAGGTCTTTAACTTTGTTTAAAGCAAAGTGCACCCACCAGGTATTACATATATGAAAAATTGTACTTATCTAATAGAAGTTGGTTGAGCCACAGGGGTCCAAATATCAAAAATCACATGGACGCCTAAAATGAAATGCAATGTTTAGAGCTCTATATCTTCATAATTAAGCCAGATACAGTGTTTTCAATGCCAGATTCTTAAAATTTGGGCAGAAAACACCTCAGACAGGTATTTTTAGCGTTGTATCTTCATTCTCTGAGAAGTTATGGGCCCTCAAAAATGACCGAAATGCCATGCACACATATCGGCGATGAAAAGATGGGGTCTGGACCATTTTTCAATGGGTCATAACTTCCAAACGGCTAGAAGTTTTGACATCAAATTTTCAGTGTGTTCTGTCTACTACTTGAACTACACTAGGGAATTTTTTTCAGCAAAATCTGAGATGGTGCCCGACCATGATTTTCTGAAAATTTGTTGAGTTGGCAGAGAATGACCCAGCTTGCTGCACACATCTTGTACTGCAGACAGTACCATTTCAAAATACATCATTTTAGTGCATCAAATGCAACCAAATTTTTCAAAAATGACAAAAACATTCTCCTGGCATGTTCAAAAGACTCTCAAACAACTATCTGTTATACATTCACAACTTTTAGTATGAAAGTTTTTCCCCACGAGTATCATTTCTCAAGAGGGGCTTTGCAGGTTTGCCATTGCCTAACGTGTAAAATATATGGATAGGCCTACAAAAGTGCAAACCAACACATTACTGTACATACATGTGCAGATAGTTGCCTGCCTACTTGTAGAGCTACAGGTTTTAAAATTCCCGGAAAATTTCCCAATCTTTTTTGTTCCAAAGTGTTAGCAAATGTTGTCTTTGATGTTGGTATGAGTGTTCAGACATAATTATGGTCAGGATAGGGTCTTTGCTTGCCAAACCAACTTTACCATTTTTTAAGTCTTTTGCCTTACATATACTGTTACGAGAAGGTGAACAGTCTCAGGGCTTCAAGTCCATGCAAATTAAACCTAACTTCACATGAACTTAACACCACTCTAAGTCCTGTTTCGATTGCTGTGTGGGGGAGATGAGATTCATCAGTTACCACTAAACAAAAATGTTGTGCCCTACCCCCACCCCTGTCTGAACATAGGTACTGATAAAAGCCCTTTACAATGGGTTTCAGTTCAACATCATATTAAGCACTTTTACTGTCACTAAAGGCTTAAACAATTTTTTCATTATGATATTTTTGGCTGGCCCCCTTAAATTCCTTGAATGTGGCCCTGTTGGTTCCCAGTTGTGTGGTGCCAAGATGTTTGTGGAAGTGCAAGCAGTGTAAAAAGAATTTCTTTTCATAGGAAATCATTAAGAGATCCTGGAAAGCCGTTCCTCTCTATAGTCCTCGTCTCGTTGGACCCCCCGTCTCATTATCCCCAATTTAGCTTGATTTGTCTCATTAGTTCCCCCATTTCATTAGTTTCCCTTCTCATTAGGATTAGGGGTTAGGTTAGGGGGTTAGGGTAAGGGGTTAGGGTTAGAAGGTTAAGGTTAGGGTTAGAGGGTAGGGTAAGGGTTATGAGACGGGACCAATAAGATAGGAGACCAATGAGATGGGGGACCAATGAGACGGGTAACTATAGACATTATCCCCTTGAAAGATATCATTCCATTGCAACAAAAAGAACTTGAGAACTCACATCTTTTATTTCATAATTTATTATTTTCCTTAGTTGACGTGTAACAAGCATGCAAATAAACGGTAATGATGCTAAATTACACTGTGCCGCACTTGGCAACTCACAATAACTACCTAAATGATTGGTGGTTGAGTGTGCTGCCTTGCACACTAGAGGTCCCCGGATCAAATCCCGGTGGAACCACTTGGAAATTTTCTGGGGACCAAAATTTACT